>CAUYQV010167213.1:0-18413 GCA_963574575.1 Galagoides demidoff | reverse complement strand
GATAGTCCCAAAAGGTCAGAGCATGGGAAGGCTTAGGAGGTTGTAGAAAATAAGGCTGAATAGAGGAGAATTCATTGGCATAGTGCACTTATTTCTGGCTTAGAATTTAATATTATGGTGCAGCGCCTGTGGCTCAAGTGGCTAAGGCGCCAGCCACATACACCTAAGGTGGCAGGTTTGAATCCAGCCCGGGGCCTGCCAAATAACAATGATGGCTGCAACCAAAAAATAGCCAGGCTTTGTCACAGGCACCTGTGGTCCCAGCTACTTGGGAGGCTGAGGCAGGAGACTCGCATGAGCCCAGGAGTTGGAGGTTGCTGTGAGCTGTGATGCCATAGCACTCTACCCAGGGGGACAGCTTGAGGCTCTGTCTAAAAAAAAAAAAAAAAAAAAAGAATTCAATATTATAGCAAAGATACCTGAAGCTGATTTTAATAGTTTTCTGAAATGTTTCCTTAAAGCTAAAATGATGGTGGTACATGGAGTAGAGATGCCAGAACTTCCTTGGTTTATTCAATCCTGTTGTTTAAGAAGGTCAGACAATTCAGGGGAGTGGGCATGTTAGAATGGATTTACTAGGTCTGACCTGAGATTATGTTTTCTAGGAGAGCCCAGAGGACAAGGAAGTCTTTGGTAGGGGATACCTACATGGTGAATTGAATTGTGCCCCCCAAGAATATATGTTGAAGTCCTCACCCCTGGGTAATCTGTGAATGTGATCTTATTTGGAAATAGGGTCTTTTGTGGGTATAGCCAAGTTAAAGTGAGGTTATAATGGATTAGAGTGGTCCCTAATTCAAGTGACTGATGTCTTTATAAGGAGAAAAAAGTTTGGAAAGAGACACAGAAACACAGGTATGAAGATGGCCAGGCGGCGATGGAGGCAGAAATTACAGTGATGCCTCAGTAAGCCCTGGGCCACCAAGGGTTGCTATCCACTCCCAGAAGCGAGGAAGAGGCAAGGAAAGATTCTTTCCAGAACCTTCCAAGAGAGTGCAGCCCTGCCAATACCTTCATTTCAGACTTCTAGCCTCTGAAACCATGAGAGGATGAATTTCTGTTGTTTTAAACAGCTGAAGTTTTTGGTTGTTTCTTTGTCTATGATTTGCTATAGCAGCCACAGGAAATTAATATAGACACAAAACCTGCTAGTAGCTATCCTGTAAAGGTCAAGGTTAATGGCAGAAGAAGCTGTCTCCTTAATATCATAATTAGTCTCCTTAATATAACAGGGATGATCTCTGAGGTTAGGATAGGCAGGTAGCTACACCTCAACATCAGAATCTAGGTGGATGTGATCATTATACTGGGCAACAGGGCAAGAGAGAGAATCAGGATGCCTTAACCCACAGGTATCCATGACATCAACTAAGATAGGTCATAGTTTTTCTAGGAGTCAAATAGAAACTACTTAGATTGTTGCTTGGATTATATAATCAGAAAATCAGCTGTGATACTGGAGCATAGTAACTCTTCACTCAGATTCCAGATCCAGGTGAAAGCCTGTTGAATTGAAGGGAAGGTGAGTTCCTTCAGACAAAACCCTGAAATGTACCCACGAGAATCTTCAGCCAATAGTCCTATGATCTTTCCCCAGAGAGATTTATGGCCACTTTTCAGGGTAACTGTGGTCCAGGGCAAAATAAATCTCTGAATTTTTCAAAGCACCATAAATGTGGGATCTGAGTTGACACTGACATCAGGGAACCTGAAACTCCACTGGGTCTGCAGATGAGCAAGGAGGCCACTGGAGGCCAAAAGACAGGAGTTTAGGCCTGACCCTGAATGTAGTATGTACCCACACACGCATATGTTTTTTGACCTGTGCTCCTACACCCATAACAGCAGAAGGGTCTGAATGGAAGCCCCAGAAACCGCCCTTCAAGTCAAGATCAGAAGGAAGAATCATAGAGAGATTAACGCAGCTGTGGAAGACTTGAAGGAGGTGGGGTTTGTGGCTCCTAACATATTCCCATTCAATTCCCCAGTTTGTCCTCTCTAACTATGAAATGAATCACAGCAGATACCAGTGAAGCACCACAGTATTCTTAGATACTAAGTGGGATCTTGTATTTTTATTAGAACAAATCAGTGCAGCCTCTGCTACTTAGCATGCGGCTGTTTACTTGGTGAGTGCCTTCCTCTCAGCGCCTATATAAAGGAGGATGGGACGCAGGTTGCCTTGATGTGGAGACACAACAGAAGATCTGTACCGCGCAACCTCAGTGCGGTGTGGCCTCTTCTTTTCTCTGTCCTAATCCAGCCCATGAGGGCTGACCTTGTTTATGCTGCTATTCCAGGGAACGTCACATTGTTCCAATATATTGGCAACATTACTGACTTGGTGATGAGGGAGCAAGGCACCCTAGATTCCCTACTAAGACACATACATGCCACAAGGGCAGGCAGTACACCTCAGGGTGATTTAGGGGCCTGCTGCATGTCACCAAGGTGACTGTCATCAGTTTTTCAGGGCTCTGGCACTCAGGGCACGCTGGGACATCACCTTTACTATAAAGAAAACTGTTGCACATTATATTTATTTTCACTTACAAAGAGGCAACAAATTTGATGCATGTTTTGGATTTTGGACAAAGAAAATGTGGGAATAACGCTCCAAATTACCATCGTTCTGGAGTATGGAGTGGACCTAGAGCACAACCATCTCGCAGCAGGGCCAGGCTGCGACTCAGCTGCTGTGCCTTGGGGGCCATGTGGTCCAGCAGATTGGATTATCTGAGCTATTTCTCATAGGTGTGGGTGCCAAACAGTCTCTAAAGGGACCCTGCAGGGTAATTAGAGCACATACTTCTCAGGGTCTAAACCAAGTCTATGTTTGCCTTGAATTTCTGTTTGAAAAACAGCTCCCAGAGTGCTACTGGATCCTAGCAGAGGCTGAGCACCTCACTATGGGACATCAAGTGATTGTGCAAACCAAGATGTCCTTCAGTGGGCATCACAGGTGTCTCTAAGCCATGAGGTGATGGGCATGGCAGAAATCCATCATGTTAGGGAAGGGGTATGTTTGGCTCAGGCTCAAGCAAGTCTAGAAGGCATAAGTGAATCATGTGAAGTGATGGTCCAGAATCCCTACTTCTGCTTCCCTGATGCCTCTCCTCCAACTCCCACCTATGAACTCACAAAAGGATTCCACGTGCAACTTGTGGAGAAGGACTGAAGCCTTCTTCACCTTCAGGGTGACTCACTCTATTGGTGCTAGCTGGAATGGCAGAGGTATGAACAGTACACTTAACCTCTTCTTTTATAGAAGAGGATATGACCTGAGATAGACATTTACACTCCTGGGCAATGCGGAATGACTTTGTGGGTTGATCAGAGGACTAAAATAAATAATACTAGAAAATTTATTACTGGACACCTGGGGAAGAAGTATGTCTGTGGTCCAGTGGGAGTGGACTGGACACTTGTAGATCATCCTTCACTGCTCATCAGAAAGACCACACATTAGTCTTTCAATACTCCGTGAATTAGGTCGCCAGTGCTAGCGCTTGACCTTGCTCCTCAGCCGTCCTTAAGTGATGGATGCCCAGTGGGCCCTGGAGCGAGTGGTGGTGGTGGCAGAGATGGAGGCCACGTGTGGTGATATTATCACTTCTACTGTGAAGTGTCCAGCCCACCAGCAGCAGAGACTGACACTGAGTCTATGACAAGGTAGTTCCTCAAAGAGACCAGACAACCACTTGGTGTTGGGCCACTGCCACTGAGCTCTTTCCTACTTGGAAAGAGAAGCAATTGATGCTTACCAGGATTAAAACATCCTGTAAACATGGGTTTGCCTTCCAAAACCCATTATACTTCTGCCAGCACCATCATTTAAGGGCTTACAGAAAGCCTTTTTCATTGACCTGTTATCCCACAAACTTTGACTTGGAAAAAAGGACTCTTAGCGTGGGACTCAGAGCAATGCACTTATGGCCATGTGATTCACTGGCTTTACCATGAAGCCCATTGCTCAGAAGAAGCCAACCTGAGGGCACAGTGGCACAGCCTTTAAAGGTCAGCCAAGTTGCCAGGAGGGGGCAGTGCCTCCCAGGGAGCGGTCCTCCAGACTACAGCAAGTGCATCAAAGGATGGGTGATGAGTAATGCTACATCTCCAAAAGCTCCCCAAGCTGGGGGCCAAGTGGTGGGAGTAGGAGAAGCCCTTCTTACTGTCACACACGGTGAGCCACTTGTGGAATTGATGACCCTGTCCTTACCATCTTGGGCTTTGCTAGATTTGAGGTCCTGGTCTGTATTACTGTGCTGTGGCTGCCATAATAAATACCTCGACCTGGGTGGCTTAAACACCAAACATTTACTCTCTCACAGTTACGGTGACTAGAAGTCTGGAATCTAGGTGTTGGCAGGATTGTCTTTCCTGGGGGCTGTGAGAGAGGATCTGTTCGTGCCTCTCCCCCAGCTTCTGTTGGCTTGCTGGCACCCTCCGACGTTCCGCGGCTTACAGAGGCACACACTGGTCTCTGCCTCCATCCTCACACAGCGTTCTCCCTGTGTGTACATTTATTCTGAGATTTCCTCTTTTCATAAGGACACCAGTTGTGTTGGATCAGCACCCACCCTAAGGACATCATTTTAACTTTATTACCACTTTAAAGACCCTATCCCCAAATACGGTCATATCTTGAAGAACTGGTGGTTATAACTTGAACATATGAATTTCAGAGGGACCTAAGTCAACCCAGAACATGGCTGTGAAGTGAAGGCACTGGACCCAGTAAAGCCCCCTTGAACAGGAACTTATGACTACCACTCACTCACTCACTTTGACTTGAGTACACGAGGACCGAGGTGTTATGATAGGATAGGGGTGGAGAGGAGGATGTCTGGAGCCCAGGGGCTCAGTGGGCCATTTCTTAGCACTTTCCTGCTCACTGGTAATAGTCAATAGGTAGTTACAGAAACCTCAGAGCAGTGGGGGCCAGGCAACCAAGGGCTAAGGCCACTCATGGTTGGCAGGTCTTAGTCATCCTACCAGGCAACCCAGACCAGATGAAGGGCCAGATGATGCTGCCCAGAGGTAAAACCATTCTGGGTTTTCTTTCACTCAACAGGGCAGCCCTGAGCAATGAGAAACAGGAGACTGGAGTAGGAGGCCACTTGGCCAGAAGGATTCCCTCTCTCTTCTTTCTGTAGACTCTTCTGGGATGAGATTTCTCCATTTATCCCGTTCACGGATCCCCTGCTCAGGGCTGCCTAACTATCTGGGTCTCTTTGAGGATTGCTGAAAGCAGAGGTCAGCACAGGGAAGACCCCGACTTCTATTGCTTCCTGTCCCTGTGCCCTCTTGCTCACTCCCCTAGGCATGTACAGCCACAGAAGAGCAGCCAGTCACTGTCTGAGAATCTTTTTCCTAGGAAACTAAGCAAGGGGGACACAGGCACCCAGGGTTCAGATAGAAGCAGCACACAGATGTGCTACAGGTTAGGATGTCTGGAGGGAAGAACCCAGCCTGATTTTAGCTACTGGGAAGGCCATTGCTTCCTCTGGTTTCTCCCCTACTTGCTGACATAAGCCTGCAAGTTCAGAAGAAAAAAGGGAGGCTTTCACTCCCTGCTTAAGAATAAAGAGGCAACTTGGTGCCCTAGATCAATCTAAAGTGTGAATGGCAGATATCAGCTCTGTCTGAAGACACAGCAAGGGGTCCCTCTGTGCTTAAAGAGAAGGTGGGAAGTTTACCTGGAAGGAGACCAGGCTTAGTTAGAACCAAGTCAACCTGGAGTCCAGATCAGGTCTTGCTGATCATAGCTATGTGGCCTTAGAGAGGTCACTTAGCTCTGTCAAATGAGAGGGATGGGTGAATTCCTCTCTTAGGGTCTCAGAGAACAACATCAAGAGTGGAAGACATCCAAAGTGGGTCCTCCCTCCCATCTGATGTTCTTCCCCCTGGGACTTCTGAAGGCACGCGTCTTTCTTGGCACTGCTAGTTTATTTTGGACAGAGCTTGCTCATGATAAGGAATTTTTTTTTTTTTTTTGAGACAGAGCCTTAAGCTGTCACTCTGGGTAAAGTGCTGTAGCATCACAGCTCACAGCGACCTCCAACTCCTGGGCTCAAGCAATTCTCCTGCCTCCACCTCCCAAGTAGCTGGGACTACAGGTGCCAGCCACAACACCCAGCTATTTTTAGGTTGCAGCCATAGTTGTTTGGTGGGCCCTGTCTGGATTCAAACCTACCAGTTCAGGTGTACATGGCTGGTGCCTTAGCCGCTTGAGCCACAAGTGCCGAGCTGATAAGGAAATGTTCAATGCACAAGGAAGGCTACGCCAAAGCCCTCTCCCCCACCTTCCATTGTCCTAGGTGCCATCACTGACATTGTGGGGGAGGCCTTGCAAACAAGCATGGATATGATATTAGAGTCTGATACTGAGCCATGGTCACAGGCAGAAAGTGAATATGTGATTAAGGTCATGAGGCTTGGAGTGGAGAGGACAGCAATGTCCCTTCCCAGCCCGGTGAGAAGGATGTGGTCACAAATTCCCCAGTCTTGGTTTTTCACATGGATGCGATTTGGGTGCTAGCATCTACCTTATAGAACTGGTGTGAAAATTTAAGAAAAGGGTGTGTAGAGTAAGTGCTGGTGAACGGCAGCCGTATCATGACCGTTGCTTGCTGTCATCATTATGACTGCCGCTGTTGTTATTGCCTTGTAATGGGCCACTGGAATCCTTGTGGCAAAGTGCCAAGTGGGCCATCAACCTGATGACAGTCCTAACTGAAATGAAATGTGACTCTCAAATTCTGTTTAAATAAGAATTCCTGGGTTTAACTTTTTGCTCCATTTAAATGGGAAATGTGGGAAGTGCTAATGGTCCCCTTCAGCCTTTATAAGAAAACTCATAGATGTCGGTAATTTCAGAAAATGGAACTCAAATATTATTACAGGGCCACACATTGCTAAGTGAGGAGATCAATCAAAGTTACAGAATTTTAGAGGTTAAAGCTTTCTTTCCCAGGACATAGCAACAGTCTCTGAATCCGGGTGTTTTACGAGGCTCCGTGCAATGCCTGCAGTTTCAAGGCCGAGGGGCGTATCTGCTCTTCTGTACTTGTGGGAAAAGGGTGAAGCATTTTCTTTTTCTTGATGATTTTTTTTCCTTTATTGGTAGTTGGAAGGTCTTACATTTCAAGGCTAAGCTCTGACATTTTATTGGTTCACGCTGATAGGAAGACCAGGCCTGAGCAGCTCAAACTTGCAAGATAGAAAGGAAAAGGGAAGAAAAGGATGAATAGGACAAAGGGCATGGGTGCTCCAGCATCTTCCTGAAGCCAGGAAGGTGCCCAGGTAGTCCAGCTCCTCGGCTTGTCGGGGCCCCTCTGCAGTGGGCACTCCCTTGGGCTCTCTGCACAGTGGACTAGACCAATTTTTAAAAAATTTTTAGTAAATTATAACTGTGTACATTAATGCATTTATGGGCCATAATGTGCTGATTTTATATGCAATTTGGAATGCTAACATCAAACTGGTTAGCAGTTAGGGCAGCCCCTCTCGTGCTGCCGCCCGATGGGCTCCTCGCCGCCCTTGGGCCTCATTTTACTTATTTGTTGTGTTAAGACATTTGTACTCCATTCTTAACAGCTTTGCCATGTGCCCTTGCATTGTGCACATCAGGTGAGGTCCCACCAAATACCCTCCTCCTCCTGGCCTCCCCCCTTCCCTCCTCTTCCCTCCTTCATTCTGGACTATAGGTGTGGTTTATCATTCGTATGAAAGTGTGGGTGATTATATATTGGTTTCATAATAGTACTGAGTACAGATTAGCCCGATTCTAATCTGAGGGAGGCTAGAGGAGTTTGACAAAGCCAAAACTCCAACCACCATAGCAGGACTTTTTGGACTATTGAGGAAATTGGTGCTAGCTGGACCAATTTGAAACAGGTCTTCAAACAGGCTTGAGGAGGAGACACAGAGGCCACCAGGGAGAAGCAAAGATTACTAGGACACCTGGGCACTAAGGTGACCCAGAGACAACAGAGGGTCATGGCCAGGAGTCAGCCTCCCTGCCCAGCTGCCTGGGTTTGAATCCCAGACACTCTACTTACTGAGTGTGGGATCTTAGGTCACTTCATGCCTCTGTGCCCCAATTTCTTCACCTAAGCGAGAATCATACCCCACTCCCAGGGCTGTTGGCAGGATTTAGGAAGTTTTGTCTCTAACGCTGTGCCAGAGGCAGTCGGCATTCAGTAACTTTGTCATCCTCCTCTCTCACCGCCCACTGTTCCCCAGGGACTCAGCCTCTAAGAGTGAGCAGCCACCTCACTGTCCCCAGGTGACTCTAGCCCTGAACACTGTACCATCACACACAACGACCCGGTGTCTCCTTCCTTCCCAAATGGAGTCCTCAGCTCCTGTGGAGACCCCTGCCCTGCACAGCTCTCTGTCCCTGCAGGCTGTGGTGGTGGGACGGTGCCGCTGTCCTCTCGTGCTGCTGCCTGATGGGCTCCTTGCCTCCCTTGGGCGTCATTAGAGAAATGCGTGGATTCTGACACGGAAAGCCAGCACTTCTGACCTGGTGACAAAGTCTAAGGGTTGCACCTTGAATCTGTAGGACCTGAGATCCCTCTTTTCCTAACTCTTTAGCAATTGGTTGGGGACTTTATTAGAGTGACCAGGCTTGGGTGGTGTTGCTATTTCTTTTCAGAAGGAGAGAAAGGTATTATGACACTCCCCACCATTCAGACCCATGAGGAAGACTCCTGGCCACTGTTCCCAGCATCACGGTAGCCCAGGGGTTGGCTCTTAAGGAACCAGAGTCATGAAGAAGATTGTTGGGAGTAGCATAAACGAGGTGGGAAACCAGCTCCTCCTTCACATTGCCGCAGCCCTGGGCCTGCCTTCTTTCCAGGGAGATTCCTGTCCGGGCCAGTGGCTAACAGATTCAGCTAGTGGATTTAGACAATACGGCTTATTTGAGCCAAGGAACCATTTTTATTGTCAGTACGAAACGGCAACGCTTCAGACATGATCAGCTAGAAAAGAGGCTGCTTGGTTGTATTAAAAATGTAAAGTACAAAACTGTTAACCTAAAATAAAATTAAACAGAATATTTAAAAGGCTTTTTTCGTTTCTGTTAAGTTCAGGGACTTAATAAAGGAAATAAAAACGCAGCTCCCTATCCTTAAGAAACTGGGTTATGAAAAGCCGCATCTAGCATGTTGGGGGCACATACTATGAGAAGGTGTTCTTGCCGGTCCTTCAAGGTCTAAGAGTCCACCCGCTGGGCTACTCCCCAGGTGACACTGGGCTTCTTGCCAATTCAAGCTCTGGGACCTGATCGGCCCCTTGGACCCCTCTAAGAGAGGACAACTGATGGGGACAGCCACTCTCTCAGGCTTCTGTGTCTCCTTTTCTTCCGTGGCTCCCCGCAGCCTGGTCAGCAGCATCTCACAGGTCTGTGGACAGCGAGTCTGGGGTCGGCTTGCCTTCTTCAGCTGATCTGCTGGCCAGCTTTTACAAGAAGAGAATAAACAAGGACAATACCAAGATGGGATCATCATGAGCATCAAAGCAGGGATTTCTAGTCTTTTTTTTTTTTAAGACAGTCTCACTCTGTTGTCCTGGGTAGAGTGCTGTGGTGTCATACCTGACAGCAAACTCAAACTCTTAGGCTCAAGAGATCCTCTTGCCTCAGCTTCCCGAGTAGCTGGTACTACAGGTACCCACCCATATGCCCAGCCTTTTTTTTCTATTTTTAGTAGAGATGGGGTCTCGCTCTTGCTCAGGCTGGTCTTGAACTCCTGAGCTCAAGCAATCCACCCACCTTGGTCTCCCAGAGTGCTAGGATTACAGGTGTGAGCCACTGTGCCCAGCCAAGGGCTTTCAAGTCTGATCACAAGGGCCTTAACACTGATGCCTGCCCAGCCAGTGAGTGCGAGTTGCTGTGACCTTGACTTTGGAGATGCAGTGCAGGGCAGCATAGTAAGCACAGGCTCTGCTATCTCATGGACCCCTCACTAGCTGCAGTAACTTGGGCACGTTGCTTACTGAACTCTGTGAGCCTTATAAAACCCTTACTGGCAGAGGGGGAGATCAAAAGGAATAATGTTTGAGAAGCGCTTAGCATGGTGCCTGACTCATTGTGTGTGCACGATATACTTGTGATTTTTATAGTAGTGCCATTCTGATTTAATATTATCTTGAGGGTCAGAGGCGTAGTACCTTCTTGATCTTAAGCAGAGACCAACAAGTAACAACCGGAGATAGGACTTGAAGAGTCCTCATACTTGGAAACTAAGTTTTAATTTGTAGGATTTTGTAATATATGTTGAATAGGGAAGTGCTTCCAAGAAAAAAACACTTTCAGCTCCCAAAGCCAGCTGGCTGTCGAGGCTTGGATGGGAGCACACGGGGCAGCTGGGGTGAAGGTGAACTACCTACTGGCTCCGAGGTCCCAGGGCCTCTGCACATCCCTAGCTGGGGTCATCCTGGTCAGAGGAACCCCTTGCAGCCCCAGACAAGAGCTGCACTCTGGGCATTACTGGACAGTATCCCAATCTCCTGACCACACTTCCTCGGGAGTGCCCACGTATCCACACACATATAACACACAAGCTCCCGTGGTCTTCCCTCCCTACATTGCTCTCTTCCCTTCTTCCTCCCAACATCCTCCTTCCTACGACCTGTCTGGGGCCTCACCATCGTCTTGAAGAATTGATTGACTTTCTTCCGTTTGAGTGTCTTCTTGTCACCGTCTGAGAGATGGAGGAAGGTCTGGCTGAGGCGAGGGGATGTGTTGGCCTCGTCCAACCCAGGCACGCCTGCCACCGAGAGCGTGAGGGCTGGAAGGAGAGCAAAGACAGGGCGTGAATGGGTGGGTAGAGGGGAGGCGGTGCCTTGGGGGAGGAAATGGGAGACAGCTGGGGACAGAGCCAGCATCCACGGATGGCATATCTTGTGTGCCAAGCAGGAGGCAGGAGGCCTACTTCCAGCCTTGCCAGTGGGTGTGGAAGCTGTCCTCTTTGGGTGAAGCTCACCAACCCTGTGGTCAGCAGTCTGGCCTCCTGGCCCCCAGTCAAAGGCTTGTCCAGTGGCCGACTTCCCCAGAAACACAGGGCCTCTGCCCCAAGGTAGGGAGACAATGTGAGCTATCTCTTCCTCCATCTCCCACTATCAACACTCCCTGGTTTCTCATTCTCACCAAAGGCCAGGGGTAGTGGGGAGAGACTCTCCAATCCAGGTGTCACCTGGTGGAAGGGCCAGATAGTCCCAGCTTAGAATTATTAGAGACTCAAAAAATTAGCTATCTTTCTGACTGTTGGTTTTGACATTGATAAAATTGGATGGCATTAAGAGCTGGGACCTCCAGGGTATGCCAGACCTGCTGAGAGTATGCTAGTAAATTGATTCACTCACTTCAACATCACGGCCATGTATGGGCTGCCCTGCGTGGTCCAGTGGGCAGGGGTAGGAGCACAGCTCCAGGGCCTGGGTCTGAACTCAGCCTCTACGACTTACAATTCAGTGACAGGCAAGAGACTGACACTGCCAGGGCCTTAGTTTTCTCATCCATACAGTGGGGCAAATGACATTATCTACATTATGTGAGTGGTGTAGATGAAATAATGAAGGAATGATCTCACGGAGGGCCTGGTGGCAGTCAGCACTTGGCAAACAGGGAGTGGTTTCCTTGCCATCTGCCTGCCAAGTTCAGCCCCATCTTGTTCCCTTTTGATCTGGCCCTAAGCACAGAGAGCCAGGCACAAAGAGGCAGATACTAAGGACTTGCTGTGGGCCAGATGGAGTGCTCTCAGGCGGGCCATGCCCTGTCAGGGCCTCAGGAGCCACTCTTCGAATGAGGAACAGTGGCTGTGTCCTGCTCACCCCCTCACAGGACAGTGAGTGAGGAGGGACTGGGAATAGGTAGCACCTATGTGCCAAACAGTCTGCAGCTGTGACATGTGGTGCATTCTTTATAAATCCAGAAATAGTCTTCCAAGTCCACCAGGAGCTATATGTCTCAGGGACATGCCAAAGACCCCTGGGAGGCCTGGGCAACTGACAATTTCAGTATCATCTTGTGGGACAGGTGGATGCCCAGAGAATCCTGAGGGCCAGAGGGAGAGCAAGCCTCTACCCTAGCCCTGGAATGGCTTTACCCACAGGAAGAGTGGGTGCCGGCAGAGATCAGAAGATGGGAGCTGTGACCAGAGTCTGGTCTGCTATGCTTTGTAGACATGGTCCCCATCCCTCCCCACCCCTCCAGGCTGGTGGCCTACACTACCTCTATTCTCCATGCTGGTGGTGGCAGGGTGCATACCTGGGATGGTAGGCATGGACTGGCTGGCAAAACTCATTTGGGAGAGGATGGATGCCTTGGGGGGAATGGCCATGTGCTCCGACAGGTTGGTGTCACTCATGAACTCGTGCTTCCTAGAAAGCTGGATGGATACACAACACACACATACACACACACCAGAAAGGCTGAGCATGAGGCACATCTGGCCTTTAAAATGTCAGAGACAAGGGCTTTCCATCATTTCTATGAACCTGGATCCAAGTTCATCTATTCTGTTTTATAACATTCCATGCCAGGCTGCCATGCATGGTTGCACAGGCTGTATACTATACAATCCCAGAGGCATGAGGGGGAATCATTTAGACTATCTTGTCAATGGTGCCCCTAGAATTGCAAAATACAGAAGACATTTCCATCCTTTTTCCTCTGGGCAAGAGTAGCCTGGAGGGCCCTCTGGGAGGCTTGTGGAAGGTCTTTTCTCCACCAGAAGCATCTTGGCTAGCTCATGGCCCTTTCCTTTGGCATCCTTCTGTTACCAGGACAGTTAATCCCTCTCCTCCTCCCAGGTTCCCAGAATACTATCAACAAACCTCTTTTCTGAGGGAAAATTAAGCTTGATCCCAGGGATGTCTGACATCCAGTCTTATTATTGAATAGTTATTAGTTTACAAGGCCAAAACTCTCAAAGCCAACGCAGTGAGATTTCATCTCCTTATTCCCACTTGGGCTCCAGGTGCAAAGGAGAATCTTAGTAGAATCTGAAACATCAGTGGTTAGAATGGCCCTGGGGCTAGAGAGAGGGCTGAGGCCTCTTCTAAGGCTGGCTGTTTGCCCCATCAGTGGGAGAACAGGCTGCTTCTCCCCTGCCTCGCAAAGCCCTGTTTGATGGCAGAAGGGACACACACACAGGCTCTGGGGTGTGATGGCCCAGTTCACCTCCTGGCTCCATCTGGCCCCAGACATCCCAGCCGCATGAGCATGAATTGTGTGTCCCCCTCCCTGCACTTCAGGTGCCACCTCTGGGATACCCACTGCACTGTGGAAACCAGGCTTTAATGAGAAAGGTCTCCAAACCCTGCATGTTGTGCCTGGCATGTAGTGGAGATTTGCTACCAGTGTCCAAGAGGCACTCGGCCTCAGCCGCTCACCCGCTTCAGTTCCGACTCGGCTGATGACTTCTCATCTGCAAACACCACGCTGCTCCTCTTGGTCCTCTTCTTAGACCTCCGCAGCTTGACCTCAGGCAGCGTGCTCCCCGGGGAGATCGGCTCCTCCTGCTCCACTCTCGGTGTCTTGGGTGGTGCTAATTCCAGGTCGAAGCTGAAGGGAGAGATGAGCAGCAGTAGAAACTGCAGTAAGAGCTTCAGTGGAACGGCCTTGCATGGACCGAAGGGGCTAAAGGACCTTCTGCTGTCTGAGCTGTCAGGGATAGATCCGCTAACCTGGTGGAGAACTGGGGAGCCATTTGTCCCATCTATAAATGGCTCATTCATTCATTCAAATGAAATGAATAAAATTCACTTAATTTTGCTCATGATAAAATGAAATTGAAGGATGACAGTCATAAAAACATTTGTGGTGAGGAGAGGAAAGTGGTTAAAAGTATGGATTTGGGTTCAAATCCAAGCACTGCCACTTCTTAGCATTACTGGGTACATTACTAAACTTCTTCCAGTCATCATTTCGTTTTTTGTAAACAGAGGGTCTTGCAGCAACCTCGCAGAGTAGTAAAGAAATGAGATTCAAGGAATCTCAGCACATTCTTGGCACATGGCAAGTGCTGGATCATTTGCAGTGTCTTTTATTAGAATAGCAGAGCTGAGCAGGTTAGAGCCAGAGGGTACCAGGAAGGTGGCAGAGGCTGCAGGAGGGAGGGCCCCACCACAGGTGTGGTGGTACCGGAGGAAGAGGAGTCTGGGATGGGGACATCCCATTGGAGTGGGAAGGAGATTCCTGGGGGAGAGGGGGAGAAGGAAAACTCCCTGATGGAGGTGAGAACATTCCAGAAGGACTCAGGCTTGGTGAGAACCTCTGGGTGGCCTGCAGGGATCACTGGACTGGGAGTTGGGGGGCTGCCTGTGAGTCCTGCAGGGTCCTGAGGAAAAGCCACCATGCTCCCAGAGCCTCCGAAGGCTCTCTAAGAAGGGCACTGAGCCTCCTGGGTAGCTGTGAGTGTTTTACTAGGCTCCAGGTGGGGAAAGGCTTTTAAACTGAAAGGGGCAAGGAAGAGGTAGAAGGGAGGCTGCTGGGCAAGAAAGAAGAGGGGTTCTGGGCATTGGGCCAGGGGGCAGGGTGTGGGGGGTGCCTGGGGGCAGGGACAGACCTGTCAGAGGTGGCCTTGCTGGGAGTGCTACAGTCGGAATTCATGGACGCCAGGGAGATGATGGACATCTGCCTATAGGAGCGCAGCATGGAGCGGGGGCGGCCCACTCTCCGGTCATCGAAGTCGGGCTGTGGTGGGAGAACAGAGTTGTGGGGATGAGGCTAGGGGTGGTGGTAGAATTAAAGACTGTGGCCCACCTTCATTCCCAGGTCCTAGGAGGTAATCTCTAAATCCTTGTGTGATAGAAGGATCTCTGTGACTCACGGTGGCCCCTGGACCATACTTGAATTTATGCTCCTGATAGCCAGAATGACCAGCCCTAAGCTTTGAGCCATGAGATGCCAGTTCAACTTCTAGGGCAGTGATTTTCAGGTGGTGTGCCATGGCACACTGAGTGCTGAGAGAGGGTCTTTCTAAAAAAATATTTAACAATTTTTAAAAATCACGAGTTAAATTATTTTCAAAAGGAGTTAAAAGCACAGTAGTAAGTATCTTCTTCTTATTTTGATCAACATAATTTAAGTGTGCTGTGGAAGTTTAACTATAGGTTCAAATGAGCTACGAGATAAAAAAGGTTGAGGGACACTGGACTAGCAGGTGGATGGGCCTGGAGATTGACTTCAATCAATGAATCAATCGGTCATGACTACATAGTGAAGCCCCTGTAAACCCCTAGATGCTTAGGCGCCAGTGAACTTTCCTGGTTGGTATCATACATCATGGTGCTGGAAGAGGAACGTGTCCTGAGGACATGTTGCTTCTCATCTGGGACCTTCCCAGAACTCAGCCCATGCATCTCTTTATCTGGCTGGTCTTGATATATTACAAACCGAAGTCGTATGTATAGTACTATCCTGAGTTCTGTGAATCATTCTAATGAATTACCAAACCCAAGCAGGTGGTGGGAGCCCCCTGATTTATAACCAGTTGGGCAGAAGTGTGAGTGGCATGGGGACCCTGGGGCTCATAGCTGGTGTCAGAATCACCAGGAATCGAAGACAGTGCTCTCAGCCTGGGGAAGGTGACTAACTCAAGGTAGTTCACATCAGAATTACATTGTGGGGACTTCACAGTATTGAAGATGAGAACGGGTCTCATGTAAAAAAAAGCCTTGAATCAAAAAAGAGCTGAGTTCACCTCTAGGTTCTTTCAGTTACTCACTTCTCTTCTCTGGGTCTCAGTTTTACCATTTATAAAATGGGAAGGTTAAGCCAGATGGCTTTTGAGGGAGTATAAAACCTTAACATTTTATAATTTCGCTTTATAAGGAAGAAGATAAGAAAATGTCCCTGTGAGCACCAGGCTAATGGCTTCTTTAGGACAAGGAGCTTAGCAGCCAAAAGCACTGAACTTGAGCCAACAGAAAGAACCACATGCAGATTCTGACCCACACTCATTTGCTATGTGGCTCCTGGAATGCAAGCTACTTGACCCTCTGCATCTCAGGAGGAATTATTAAAATTATTCCTACCTCCCAGGCCTGTAAGGATTAAATGACTTAGTAGATGTCAAGTGTGTCTTCGATTAGGCCCAGCACACAGTAGGTGCTTCATCACCATAGCTTTCATTTACAGAATCCTTTGAGTAGCTGGTGTTTACAGTCTCAATTGCAACCGGAGTTTATTTGAGGGCAACGTTTGAGGGACTGAGCTTATAGGCAGGTTCTCCTGGATTGCACCAGCCAGGTCCCTTCCAACTCCAGTCTCTATCACCCTTCCGTGCCCTGTCTTACCCCCTCCTGGCCACAGGGACAGCACATACCATCTCTCTGGCACCATACTCCTTTTCCACCTTCACTTTCAGGTTCTTGAAACATTCCTCCATTCGGTCATGGAAGGGACGCAGGTTCTCTGACACCCTTTTCTCGTGGATCTTAATCCCAGCTCCCAGGAAGGGGATCTGGAGAGAAAATAGTAACAGTGAGCCAGAGGTGGGCCAGCCGGCCTCAGCCTGGGACCCAGATGTCTGGTCTGCTAAGAATTCATTAAGGGCTTCAGGGTACCCAGAGTCCTGCACACAGGAGGGGAAGCCACACCTTGGGGTTTGCTCTGGAAGGAGGAAAAGACCTCCAGCTGCCCTTGCCTCACAGGAGGGCTGGACCTCCTCCCATCAGAGGCCACCTGGGTGCGTAAAGCAGCCCCTTATAGAATCTGTGGAGGGGCAGACCCTGGGGACCAGGAAATGAATCTCTTTTGCTTTGACTTAAATAAAGCCTTGCCTAAGAAGTTCTTGGTAACACAAAAGTGAAAGCATGAATGTTAAAAGATGGGAGACAGAAAAAGGGAAGAGCTGAGAGGGGAAGGAGGAGTGGGCACAGCCTCATCGTCTGACAAGGAGATCCACTATACTTCACAGCTGCTGCAGAAAGACATGGACGCATTAGGATCATGGAGTCAACCGTCCAGTAGGGAGTTTTAAAAATAATGTAAAAGCTCGGGAAGATGAGGGAGGCAGGGAGGGCTGACATGAGGGAGTCAGGCCTACTCCCCTACAGAGGAGGAGGACACATGCTGGCTGAGTGGCAGATACAGCAAGGGAAGCTGTGGCCACTGCTCAGAGGAGAAGCTCAGGATGAGACTGGTGTGCCCTTGGGGAGACATCAACTGGGGTGCAAAGGGGTAGACTATGAATTATTAGGCAAAATGTTTTTATGATGGTAAGGTAAAGATATTTCTGCCTCCTTCTCTTGGAGGTCTCCTTGAAATGAAGAGGTGGAGGAGAAACAGAAAGCGCAATGAAAAGTGCAGACATATACTTTCCCCACGCCTCATACAGGTGGAAGGAGGGTGGTGGAGGGAGGAAGGTTACTGACCTTCCAGAACACAGTGGAGAAAATGGTGATTAGAAAAGGCTGATCTGCCTCTAGGAACCCAGTAAGGGCTCAAGGATTGGAGGCTCTGGGCACCACAGGGAAGCTGGGGGGAGCTGAGGGCCACAAACAGAGAGAGGGGTTGAATTTCATATCGGGTCAGTTGGATCAACAGTGGCTTATCTTTGTAGAACAGTTAGAACCAGGAGCTCTGGGCTCAGGGGTACCAGGCACAACAGGAGGCAGGATGAAGATCCAGACTGGAAATGGGCTGAAGGGGAAGTCAGTACATGGACAGCGAGACCCGCACTTCCTAGACCCCAAATGCATGTGGACAGTGAGACCCACGCTTCTCAGTCCCCAAACAGCCAGAAGCATAGTAGTTGGGATTATCTTCTTTTGAAACAGCTTGAAGGTCTGACTCTGAAGGAGGTGAATGGTCCCATATAGATACAGACATTTGTGGATCATTCAGTTACTATATGGCAATGCCACACAGTTGGTAAGGCTCCCGTTCATGTTTACAGATTTTCATTTAACCTCATTCTTAATCATGAAGAGACTGACAAGGATCACCAGACACTGAAGAAAACTCTCCAGTACAAAAGACAGAAGCCAGAACTGACAAATGGGAAAGAAGCAAAGATGGAAGACAGGAAAGGAAGGAAGGAAGGAAAGGAAAGGAGGATGGAAGGAAAGAAGAAAGGAGGGAAGAAGGTTAGAAAGATGGAGGAAAGGAGGGAGAAAGGAAAAAAAGGAAGGAAGGAATGTGGGACAGAAGAGAGGAGGAAAGAATGCCAGGAAGGAGGGAAAAAGAAAGAAAAAACAAAAGAATTTAGAAGAAACAGAGAATAAAAAGAGCCTAAGGAAACATTATTTTAAAATTTTTAATTAATATATAGAAACAGGCTCGGTGCCTGTGGCTCACTCGGCTAAGGCACTAGCCATGTACACCTAAGGTGGCAGGTTCGAATCCCCAGCCCGGGCCCACAAAACAACAATGATGGCTGCAACCAAAAAATGGC
>CAUYQV010167211.1:0-67814 GCA_963574575.1 Galagoides demidoff | reverse complement strand
GGGGGATAGCTTGAGGCTCCGTCTCAAAAAAAAAAAAAAAAAAAAAGAGGAGAATGTTCTAGTCTTAGAAATAGATCGTATTTTACTCTTTTCTTTTTAGGGTTTATAGACTGTAGCCATTAATAGATCTGGGAATGTGTTCCCGCCCTAATGACTTGCTTATTTGTCTAATGTCTCCTGACTGTCTTCATTAATTCAACAGTACTTATTCTTTCTGGCAAAGTGATAACTTTGTGTTTTGTTCTTCTTTTCTTAAAGCTGAGAGGTAATATTTATACCTTTGATGAACTCAGAAACTCTAAATCAAGACTAGTACATCAAACACTCCATGTTGGTAAGAACAGGAGTCATCTGCTCAAGCATCCTCTTCTAATTTGTTGGCTATTATTAGACTCAGAGCAATGAATAGGTTATTTCCATGTTTTGTCCTGTCTAGGATTACTCCAGCACTTCAGCTTGCCTCTCTCTTTGGTGGTGACCGTGTGAAGAAGTTTCTGTGGCTTCTGCCTGTCAACGAAAATGTGTTTACTCTCATTAGCAAAGTCAACACAGTGATGATATTAAGATCTTTGAAGTTGTCTTCATGCCATGCTGAATGGAGCAGTTATTATAGTGGGAACATTATCTTCCATATAAACGGCATTTCCTGGTTAACTCAAGACTCTTCATCTCCTGATATCCTTTATTAAGAACTTATTCCAAATTGTCAAATAAAAATGTAGTAAAAAGTTATACATTGAAGTGAAATATGCTACAAAGCAGTTAATGGCCCTAGAAATTGGGTTAGGTTCTAACTTCAGGGAGAATAAGCCTATAAGTGGATTGAGGGGCATACGTGGGTATTTATGTGCTCACACATGTGGGCACATAGGGCTCATATTTCTAGATGGTGGTGTAAATAAGCACATTCTAAAAAAGCTATGTTTTTACTTCCCTCCCTGATCATCCCGGTTTCATTTTCCATTCCCAGATTTGTCTCCACCATAATCTTTTAGGTTAAAGTCACTAGTGACTATGAATTGCCAAATTCTGTAGTTAATTCTCTATTTTTATGTTATTCTAGGTATTAGAATATTTGACACAGTCGATCACATCCTCTTTGAAACACTTTCTTCACTGGGCTTCTGGGACAGTATTTTTCTTTTTTCTCTCTTGACTATTCACTCACTTTCAGTCTCTTTTGTGAGATATCCTTCACCTTCTAGACTTCTTAATGTCAGTATACCCAAGGGCTCAGTCCTCCTATTTCTTTATATATATTTTTTACAACTTCTAGATGTGATTACATCTAGTCCATGCTCTTAAGTCTCATTTATATAGCAAAGATTCTCAAATTTACATCTGCAGTCCAGATTTCTTCTTTGACCTTCTGACTCTTATGTCCAATTTGTCTCCTTGGCAATTCCTCTTGGAAAATGAATTGGTAACTCTTCCTTAAAAAGAATAAATCTGAAATATTAAGTTCCATACCCTAAATCTCTGTGACCCAAGTATGTCCCTATTTATCCAAATTATCAGACCACAGACCCAGACTCCTTTGCCCACCTTCACATTCAACCTCCATTCTACCAACAAATATGTTGTTTCTAATCTTAAGAATGCATACAGACTGTGACTATTTCTTACCACTTCCCCTGGTAGAGCTTTAACCCAACTTGCCATAGTTGGCATGGACTATGCTGAATGCTTCAGTTAACGTCTCTTTTCCCACTCTTGCCAGATTATAGGGTGGTCTGTGCACCGTAGCTAGAATAATTCATTCAAAATGTGAATCTGGGTCATGTTCTCTCTTTAACCCTTAACTGGCTTCCCATCATACTTGGAATGAAATAGAAAATTGTTACCATAGCCTACCAAGTCCTATATGATATGGCCTTTCTCGAGGCCTTTACCTGTGCTCTTTTCTTAGCTTGGATTGTTCTTTAAAGCCATTGTCATGGTTTACTCTCTAACTTCACTCAGATTTCTGAACCAATGCCACTTCACTAACAAAGCCTTTCCCACCATCTTATCTAAATCCTTCTTCTATTCTCTTTCCTCTTATCCTGCCTCATTTTCTTCATGTATATTTATGTAGCATTTTCTTCCACATGAGGTCCAAGTGGACAAGGGCCCTGTTTAATTCATCAATATATTTCCAGACCTAGAACATTGTCTGGCACACGCATTTGTTGAATGGATGAAAGAACTGATTCTACGCCATTTCCCCTGCCCCCCCATATTTTTAATAGTTGTGGTTATTGAAAAAGTATCATTTTAGATAATGTTTTTGGGGGCTTCTGGTTTTCTTGCTCTTATCCCCATCCTGGCCCTGATCCACTACATGTTTTCGCAGGTATCAAGAAATTTGCTGGAGGAGCATTAATATTTCTATAGAAGTTCTGGAAACCATAGTACCTCATGCCCTTCTCAGGTTCCAACCTTTCTCATAAAAGTTTTGTACAGCTTCGATGAATTATGAGTGGAAAAGATATAAAATCAGCAGAAATGTTCTGTGTAGAATACCTTTGCTTGTTTAAAATAATAAAAGATGAGGACAAACAGTCTAAATTAATAAAATATTCTTATTCTTGCATATGTACCTATATGAACATGTAGCGTTAGGCATATAGTTCTTGGCCTAAATACCTACTGATATTTGCCAAGTAAAGTTCTTTGCTTAATGATTACATATGTAACCATTGTAATTATAACATTTTCTATATGCAAATTTTAGAGTGATTTAAGACAGGTAAATTTCTTTAGTAAATGATTATTTTTCTTCTACTGGGAATGGAGTACATGGTACAAAATTTAGTCTTATATATTTAAATCACTGCAAATTTTGAACTAAATTTTTTCCAAATTGCTAAGGTGTTACTGCAATGTTAACAGTTAAAAGGAAGAGTCGACACTCTGATTCTCATGGTTCAGATGTAAGACAGGTCTTTGGGTGACTTCTTCTTGACCGTTGTGAGGATTTCTAGTTCCTCATAGAAGCCACAGAAACCAATGTAATTCCCTAAATTAGGAAAGTCATGACTCACTTTTCACACTTTAGGTAATTTCAGAGTGACCCATTTCCTTGCTCAACCTGATCAGTTCTAGAAACTGCAGGAGAGAAAGATGGCTTAGAGAGAGAAAAGGATTCCCCTTCCCCTTTCTGAACTACCTCTTGACTTACCAAATTATCTTTGCCTCAGAGGCAAAGATAGAATGGTAAACATTAAATGCCCTAATCATGCAAGCAAAAATATTAGTCCTGAGTCAAATCAGATAAATTTGAAAGGTGCAGACCTGAGAACACCCCAGGAGATAAAGGACAATAGTTCTCAGTTATGACCAATAGTAGGGGGAACGAATTGAGTGGATTTGGATGCTTTTACTGATATTGGCTGAGATTATTCCACCTGGATTTTCCTTCTGAAATCCTTTTTCTTCCCTTACAACTTTCTGGTGTCTTTAGTTCTCTCCCAATAAGAGTATCTAGGCATGATGTCAAAGGAGCTAGCATATCAAAATAGTCCCATATTAAGCTTCTGCAGTGGCTCACATTTGGGACTCTAGTTCCTGAGATTGCGGTCTGGGGCTGGGACTGGTGATGGTCGTAGAGGGCTGATGCTTTGATGGGTAGAAGAACAATCTCATAAGAAGTGCTGATGATCAACAATTGATCATTGGGTCTTGTATGGAACAGAAAGATTCTTGCTTTCCTAACTTTTCATAAGCCAATCATCATGTTAACGCATTACCTTAACAATTATTGAAAAGGTCTTTCTTGGAGTTTGTCCTTGGAAACCTCTCTCTTCATCCATAGCTATCTTCTTTGAAATTCTTTTCTTTCTGGTCACTGTTTCCAGTGTTGTTATCATTGTTTTTTCTTTTACTGCCGGGTTGTGGAATTAGGGTCAGGGAAGATGTAAGGGAATGGAAAAGGCTTTATGGGGTTTGGCTTGGCAGTGAATACTTAACAAAAACAACAGGGCACTCTGCGCTATGAAGATTCACGCACTATTAGGATGTCTCTTAAATCTTGTTTGGATAAGAGTGTCTGTCTCTCTCTTAGTCTTGAGTGTCATTACTGGAAACTTCTTTTGTTATCATGCACCTGACCAGGTAGTTAGTAGTGATACGGTGAGGAACATAAGTCATACTTGTGAGGAAGACAAAAGAAGATGAATATTGATATTAGCTCCTAGGCTTCTTCAATTAGGAAAGCAGAAGAAGAAGGGCAAAAATTAATTTTCAGGAACAAAATGATGTTTGTGCACAGCTAAATTCACTCAGCTGTTGAAAATAGAAGGGTCCAACTCTACAAGTTCCGTGAAATCAAATGAGCTTCCTTCCTTATGTTGTCTATACGTTTCCAAGTATTCATGCAAAGTTCTTGTGAACTTTGCTTTTAAATCCACCAGTATATTTTGAAGATTGTTTCATAATATTATGTATAGAGTGGCTTCAGCCTTTTCAATGGTGCCATAATATTCCATTATTTTAATGGATTATAATGTTCTAAAAGCAATCCTCTATTACCGAACATTTGAATTACTTCCCATATGTAAATATGGCCTTTTTTTGGTTGAGGGGAATGTTCTAAATAAATTTCTTGTTCATACATCTTTATATGCATCTGTAAGTAAAATTGTAGCATGATTTCCTGATAGTGTAATTGCTTGGGGTCAGGGTATGTGAATATTTTAGTGTGGAAAGATATGGCCCGGTCATTTTTCATGAAAAATGTGCCAGTTTGCGCTTCTATTTACAATACACAAGAGTGGCTGTTTCCTGATTCCCTTTGTCAACACGGATGTTAGAAAGTGTATTGATCTTTGCCACTAGGCTGGCTAAACCATGATATTTTGTTGTAATTTTTATTTGCATTTTTCTTATTATTGATATTTGATTTCCTTTCAAATGTTTAAAAGTCACTGTTATTTTATTTTTTAAAACTACCTTTTCACATCTTTTGTCTATTTATGCTTTTTATCTTAAAAAATTAGATTGATTCATTGCATACCTATTTATTTATTTTTCAAAGAACCAGATTGTGAATTTAATTATCGGTAGTGCCCTTTTTTTTTGGTTATTTCTAAGTAATCACTTTCTGTTTTCATCTTCATTACTTCTTCATTCTCTGTAACATTAAATGAAACACTGGCAAAATGGTGAGAACAGCTGACAGTGGGTGATGAGCACGTAAGGGTTCACGAGAACATCTTTTACACTTTTATGTTTGTTAGAAAAATTGTAGAATCAATTAATACCCTGCTCAAATTCTATGCAAAATACTTTGGAAATCTTACAAAGCAAATGGGTGCCTTGAACTCACATTAGTGAACAAAATGATTACCATATTCCTTTCTTACTTTTTATAAAGTATGTATTGACACCATTTTTTAAACATAAATTTTATTTCAAAATTTTACATTCACAGAAGAGTTGCAAAGATAGTAAAGAGAGTTCCTTATCCACTTTCTGCCGTTGTTAACATCATTTATTACCTGGTATGTTTGTCAAAACTAAAAAACCCACGTTGGCACATTATGATTAATTTAGTAGTAAATTTTGTGTGCATTTTACCAGTTTTTCTATTAATGGTCTCTTCCTGTCCCAGGACCCAATCCACCAGTTATATTGTATTTTGTTGCCATGTCTGCCCTGGTCTGTGATAGTTTCTCAGTCTCTCCTTGTTTTTCATGACCTTGACAGTCCTGAGTACTGGACAGAGGCCGTGGAGTGTTTCCCAATCTGGGTTTTTTTCAAGGTTTTTTTCATGATTACATTGGGGCTACGGGATTTTGCAGAGACAACCAACAGAGGCGAAGTGCTCGTCTCATCATATTTTATTGGGCGCACCTGACATTCCTATAGCATCACGGAGGCTGTTAACTTTTCTCTCTTGTTTCAGGTGGTACGTATCATGTTTCCCTATTGTACCTTTCTCTCTTTCCCATTCTATTCTTTGGAAATGAGACACTAAGTCTAACCAACCCTTAAAGGTTGGTGGTGGTGATGGGGATTAAGTGCCATCTCCTGACTCTTGTACTTTCTCTTGTAAGGAAAAATATCTACACATATTATTTGGAGTCTTCTGCAAAACAAATTTGCTACTTTTCTTATCTATCTTCTATTCAATCATTTATTTATATTAGTGTAGACTCACAGATATTTATTCGTTTTATACTTCTAATGCTACGTTATTTATTGTGTTGCCCAAATTATCCAGGTCTGGCCATTGGAATGTCTTTTGGGTTGACTCCTGTATCCTTTGACATTCCCTAATTCTTTGGATTTTTGAGCATTTCTTAGTTTTTGATATTTCAGAATTCTCTAGGCTCATTTTCTCTGCCTCACTTGTAGACTTGGCCATTTCTCCACGAGCCTTGTTTCCTTTTAATGGAGAATGGTATTTGGAAACCAACATTTATTTTTGGTTGATTATTTTTATCATTTTCTTCTCTATTAGTCTAGAATTATGTGCTTTATTTCTGTCCTTCTTAGTGGTTAGGCTAGAAATGGCAATACAGGCTTTTGACTTGTTAAAGCCTTCTGTTTTTAATGTCTTCAGTTTTGTTTTCACATTATTTAAAATTTTTCTTTTATAATTTTTTAGGATAGCATTTCTGGCATCCCAGCCTCCCACTTCTGCTGTGTCATATACCATTCAGACATGTTTTCTGAGGCTGTCTGGCTCTGTTCCCTCCCCCGCTTGGATGTGGATAGACCTCCTCTTGTGCTCTGTCTCCTCAGAGCAGGCCCCTTTCTTGGAAGGGTGCTTGTCTGATTGTTTTCAGAGTTCATGTGGCCCTGCTCTAGCATCTTTTGACTTCACGCGGGCCCTGGCACACAACTGCCATCTGCCTGGGCAAAACTTCTAGTTTTACCTGCCCTTCCCAAACTGGACCAGCCAGCTTTCCAGGAAACATTGTTTTTTTTTGCTTAGGAAAATTTTGTGTCACTGGTCTCTTGTCCTTACTCATTTATATTGTGGTCTTCATGCTTTGTTTGAATTATTGCCCTTGACTGACTTATCTTCTATTTCCTTTGTTTTTATGTGGTGATTCTGAGAGATCCAAGAACTATGCTGTGTGTTCTGCTTCAGTCAACTCAATCCCTTCACCCTATAAGCTTTAATGATACCGTGTCATTAATACTTCACATGGATATTCTGCCTGGTGAATCTTTACTTTTTAATGCTGAGAGACCATTTAAAAAATATATTGAGATCACTACCTCTTTCCTCCTTCCTGCTTCTTTCCACCTTTCCTCTCACCTTTCTCTTTTTTCCTTTCTCCCTCTCTCTCTCTTTAGTTTTCATTTTTCAAGTTTGCTTTTCTACTTTAGAATCATCCTGTATTTGAGGTGGGACTTGCAGAATGCTAGTAGTTGGGTTCTGTTTTGTTATGTGAGTATCTGAGTATATTTTGAGTATTTGAGGTGATTCCATTTATAATTTTTAAAAATTTAACATTTTTATCTTTCTATTTATTATTATTATACTTTTTTGGGGGGTTCATAACTTTATTTGACATATTAGATAATCAGTGGCTAGTTCTCATCCATGTTGACTGTAGTTTTTTGACAGTGGTAACAGACACTTAAGTAATGCAAGTACAGAGCTTGTATGGTGAATCTTCACCCTCATTGCATTTCTGGACAACAGCATGTGGATATGGTATGGGACAGTCCATATTCCTTTGGCCCAGACAAAGCAGCTGATATCAATGTGCACATCTGGAATTCCTATCTCCTTCATGGCAAATTCTGGATCTCTTTGAGAGGCAGGGAGAAGGGGGGGACTTCTTGAAGCCCACTCCATGGATGCCTTGTGAATGTTGATGGTGTATTCTTCAGTCACAACCTCATTGGTGGCAGAATGGCCCTTCTTGCTGTGCTTCTCTGCTGGAGCTGTTCTGCTGGGCCCGAGTTGGAAAGCTCCATTTATAATTTTTAATAACAGATTTTTTTGACTTATTGCTGGTAATAAGTAAAACATCAGTTTTCTTTGTTGGTTTGTTTCTCATTTATCCTTTCATTGGCTTGCTATTCTTTGCCTGGGATACATTCATCTGATAAATTGGAAGTTTTGTTCGGTTTCTGTGTATCATGATTAGCCTTATAGTTACAATGCTATGTGTATATCTGTACTTGATTCTCATTACTATGAAGGCTGGTAAGTATTATTACAATTTTTTTTTCAGAGACAGAGTCTCGCTTTGTAACCTCTGGAGGGCGCTGTGGAGTCATAGCTCACGGCAACCTCAAACTCTTGGGCTCAAGCCATACTCTTTCTTCAACCTCCAGAGTAATTGGGACTACAGGCGCCCACCACAATGCCTCGCTAGTTTTTTTAATTTTAGTAGAGATGGGTCTCTCTCTTGCTCAGGCTGGTCTCAAGCTCCTGAGCTCAGGTCACCCACCTGCCTTGATCTCCCCAAATGCTAGGATTATAGGCATGAGACACCATAACCGGCTTAGTATTACAATATTTTACCATCTTTTTCTCCCTGCTGGCCCTGATTTTAGCTGATTATATTGTCTTCTTCTGTTTTCCTGAAGTTTACTTTAAACTTTTTTTTTTCTTGAGACAGAGTCTCTCTATGATGCCCTATGTGGCATTACAGTTCACAGCAACCACAAACTCTTGGGCTTAAGTAATTCTCTTGCCTTAACCTCCCAAGTAGCTGGGACTACAGGTGCTTGCCTGGCTATTTTTTTGTTGCTGTTGTCATTGTTGTTTAGCTGGCTGGGGCTAACCCTGCCAGCCCAGGTGCATGTGGCCAGCACCCTACCCACTGAGCTACGGGCACCACCCAACTTTATTACTTCTATTACTGGATTCATCAGAATTAAATGATGTAGTTATGTTCAGCAGATGTAATTGCAGCACATTCTCATATTCTTTTAGTGTTTGTTTTCAAAACTTTTGTTATTAATGGAACCAGAAGAAGTTGCCATTTTTTATAGGTTAAAATCACAATTTATTGTCACTTTCGTGGTTGATGTTGGATGGCTACCCAAAAAACTATTTCATTAACTTTAAGTTTAATTACTTTCCCGAAGTATGTCTCGATGTTTATCTCTCTGATTCATTATTTCTAGGCATGTGAAATAACTCAATGTGTAGTTTTAAATCTGCTTTAAGATAGCTATCTTAAATTATACCTTTGATTTTTTCCTTTCTCTTTAATTCCCTTTTTTCAATAACAAAAACTATTTGAATTCATGATCTCTTCTTTTACAGCTTTATCTTTTGTTTCCTCTTTAATTCTATAAAACTCGTTAGTCACATTTGTTTTATTCTCTTTGTCAGTCCTGTGTTTTTGGCAGCATCTATTGTGGTGTTTTCATACTGGCCTTAATTTCTGAGATGGTTTCATTTTTCTTTTTCACATCATTCCTGAGCTCTGGGCACTTTGTATCTAATCTTCTGATATTTCGTCATTTTTTCCTCCCTTGAATGTTTGTGTCCTTTCTTTGTGCTCTTGTTTTAAAATGACATTTATTTTATTGAACTCTCATATGGATTTGTTACTTCCATCCTCTTCATTGTAGTATGTTTTATGATGTGTAGTTTTTCCCATTGTTTTTTCTGTATTCTTTTCTTTTGTGTTTTACTATAGTGTCTTTGACTAGATCTTTTGCTAATTCTTTTATATTAACACTCATCTTTGAGTGATACACCAGATACTAGGTGGTGTTTTATCGTGTTTTGTGTTTTTTTCCAGCCCTTGGTTACCTTACACAGTATCAGGAAGCCTCAATGCGCAGTGAAACCTCTTAGATTTAGGTGTTTTTCTTTTCTTTTTTTTTTTTTTTCTAGACAGAATCTCCTTCTGTTGCCCAGACTAGAGTTCCAGGACATCAACCTAGCTTACAGTGACCTCAAACTCCTGGGTTCAACCAATCCTCCTGCCTCAGCCTCCCAAGTAGCTGGGACTATAGGTGCTTGCTATGATGCCTACTTGATTTTTCTATTTTTAGTGGAGACAGGATCTTGCGCTTGCTCAGGCTTGTCTTGAACTCCTGAGCTCAAGTGATCCTCCTGCCTTCACCTGCCAGAGTGCGAGGCGAGGATTATAGGTATGAGCCACTGCCCCTGGCCAGATTTAGGATTTTGAGTGTCAGCTGGTGAACTAGCACATCTCCAAGACTGACAGAGTTCAACATCTCCTCAAACTTCAGAATTTCTCCTCTCTCCCCCTTCTCAGCAACATGCTATGTCAAGGAATGATGGCAAATATATATGCGTTTCTTTTCCTATCCTGGTCTCTTTGATTATCCTTGCTGCTTAAAAGAAACCAAGGAGACTCTGACCACTGCTGCACAGTATTTCCCTGCTGCTGCAGATACAATTCTGTGCTTCCCCCCAGGCTGGGCTCTTTGGTGTCCAGGGGCAGCTGCCTGCTCAGCCAGGTTCTGTACTCGAGGCTAACATTCACTAAGTTTGAGAAGTCTTTTTCTTATAATTGGTTCTCAGTTATAGCTGTAACTGGTTTCATCCAAGTTGAGAGTTGCCTTTCTGCCTTTCAAATGACCTGTTTTCAGGCAGTTTCAGAGGAATAAAGTGGGGAGACATCTTCATTTTGCCCTTTTAAAATGGGAAGCCTCTGCAGTATTTATTTTTGAAATTTGTAATGTGAGTGTGAAAACAATAGAGAGGGAAACTCAGAGTGACTTTCCTAAATTACTTCAAAGAGATAACCATCAGGAATGGCACTCAGAAAAGTAGTTTAAATGATTTTTTAACCTAACTAGGAGGCTGGCATACATGCATTAAAGAAGGGCATAGAAAAATATTGTGTATTTTTCTCTCAGAATTATCTCATTTGGGAAAGTCAAATGGCTTAATTTTTGTTTTTTTGTTTTTTGAGAGAGAGAGAGGGTCTTTCTCTTTTGCCAGCCTACAGAGCAGTGGCATGATCGTAGCTCACAGCAATCTCAAATCCCTCCCATTACTGGGGGTAGAGGTAGGTACTACCATGCCCAGTTAAATTTTTTTTTTTTTGCAGGTGGGGTCTCCCTCTTGCTTAGGCTGTTCTTGAACTCTTAAACTTAAGTGATCCTTTTATCTGAGCCTTCCAGAGTGTTAGGATTATAGGCGTGAGCTACTGTGCTTAACCCAAATGGCTTAATTATATGCATGTTCAAGTTGAATGTAAAAGACCTCTGAAGGATTTTAATTTCTTAAAACTGTATCATCTTGTGATACCTAAGGGACTTCTAGTTAGAGTGCCCATACTTTTATAAAGCTTTTTTATGAGCAGCTTTTAAAAGTGGTGCTTTGCTAGAGTTGGGAGAGATTAGAATGTTGTTGAACTTCCTCCCATATTTTCTGGATGAGGAAAGTGAAACTTGGAGAGCTTGGTTTTCAGCTCTAGTGAGTATCAGAGTGAATTCTAGACTAGCATGTTCCTAAATCAGTTATATGCATCAGCTTCATTATTTTTGCTATATCTGAATACTATTTTTACTATTTTTTAACCTAATATTTTTCTCTAATCTAGCTCATCTGTTTTTATTAAAATAAATTTCCTTTTTAAGAGAAGGAATTTGGTGTAATTAATCCAATGTTGCTCCATGTGTAGCCCTCTGAGCAGTGACATTAGCATCATGTGGGAAGTAGTTAGAAATGCAAATGTGTGGGCCCCATTCTGACCTGTGAACCAGAATCTCTGGAGATGAGATCTAGGAAACTGTGTTTTAATAACTCTCCATTGATTTTTATGCACATTCAAGTTTGAAAACCACTGCATTACTGTCTGCTGAAAGTCAGCATCACTTGCTATCAGTGAAAAGAACTATAGAAAATGCAAATGGATCAAGAATATCAAATTTTAGGTAGATACTGTTGTAACAGAGACTCTGAGTTTGAGACTTAATCTTCTCATTAGAAGAGAATTTAGCAAATGTTTACAGAGATGTTAAATGCATACAAACATTGAAAGGAGACTTTCTCTCTGAAATATTAAAACAATAAAAAAACTCACTTTCTTATCATGTTCTACACCACATTAAATAGCTTCTCTTATTACCAGCAATACATACTCTACATTTTAGTGGTACAGGCTCCAAAGATGTGGTAACCTTGGACTTCCAGCACCATACTGTTTCCTCCATCTCAAGCTCTCTGAGAATCTGTTCTCGGATTTAGAAACTGGTCATTCCAGCCCTTGGTTACCTTGAATGCTTTGTTCTTGTATATATGAAGATATGGTGGTTTTGTGGGCAAAAATATTTTATATCCTTTCCATTAAACTGGATTGTTTTTAATCTTTTTAAAAATAAAATCACCCCCTCTCTACTTACTTTTTCTTTTCTTTTTTTTTTTTTTTTTGAGACGGCACCTCAAGCTATCCCCCTGGGTAGAGTGCCAGGGCATCACAGCTCATAGCAACCTCCAACTCCTGGGCTCAAGCGAGTCTCCTGCCTCTGCCTCCCAAGCAGCTGGGACCACAGGCACCCGCCACAATGCCTGGCAGCTATTTTTTGGTTGCAGCCATCATTGCCGTTTGGCGGGCCCGGGCTGGGGATTTGAACCCACCACCTTAGGTGTACGTGGCTGGCGCCCTGGCCAATTGAGCCACAGGCGCCGAGCCTCTACTTACTTTTTCTATTTTTTTTTTGGAAAGAGAGTCTCACTCTGTTGCCCCAAGCTAGAGTGCTGTGGCCTTAGCCTATTTCACAGCAACCTCTAACTCCTGGGCTCAAGTGATCCTCCTGCCTCAGCCTCCTGAGTAGTTGGGACTACAGGTGCCTGCCATAACACCTGAATAATTTTTCTATTTTTAGTAGAGACAGAGTCTCGCTCTTGCTCCAGTTGGTCTAGACCTCCTTAGCTCAAATGATTCTCCCACTTTGGCTGAGATTACAGATATAAGCCATAGTGCCTGGCTTATACTTACTTTTCTAATGAAGTCCAATTTTATATCCCTTCTATGGTATTCAATCTGTTCACTGTAGAGCTAAGACTAACTGGAAATTCAACTCCCTTCACATTATTGGTGGGCAGAATTATCAGAAGTTTGATTGACAATAGAGGGCTATGCAGCCTTGAACTAAGACTGGGTTTGAATTTCATCCTCTTGCTAGTCTGTGACCTTACAGAATTTACTTGACTTCTCTATAAGTCTTAGATTTTTTTCACCAGTACAATGAAGATAATAATGCTTATTTTAGAGGCTTTGGTGAGTACAAAAATAATGAATATAAAAATGTTTACCATGATGCTTGGTAAATAATAACTGATCAATATGGTGCTATTACGACTCTTATTACTATTGCTATTATTAATATTATTATTTATATTTCTAGTTCTACTACAATTACCATTACTGCTATGACTAAAGGTCTTAAAGTTAATGCAATGCCTCAGTTTGACCTGCCATTTAGGAGGTTTATGTCCTCCACTTGGCAATGGGTTCTATGGTTAAAAGCACCAGAAGTGATGAAAGAGATCTACCTATTGACCCAATCTGAGGTGTATCTGCCAAATAGTATAGTTGGAAGAAACCACAAATATCTCCTTCATGCTTCTCTGCACCAACCTGGAAGTTGCCATAGACTCTAGAGAGGTAGTCAAGACACAGTGTCTAGAGCTAAACTGTGTAAGTTCAAATCCTGACCCATCTACTTAACTAGTTTTGTTACTGTGGGCAAGTTACATTAATCCCTCTGTGTCTTAGTTTCCCTGTCTCCAATTTGGGGATAATACCCATTTCACTAGGTTTGAGGAAGTAAGGAGGCTACTTTATATAAAGCACTTAGACTTAGCACTGTTGCATTACCTATGCTGTCTTTGTGTTAGACCTCATTATTTTAGTCATTGTACCTTTCAAGTTAGGTTAACACAATACTCTAGAGTTAGTCATTAAAATTTTAGTTTGAATTGAATGGTCGATTTAGATTGAGAGATTGAGATATGTGGAAATAGGACACAGGAAAAATATGCATGTTTCAAAAATTTAATTGAATATATTTTCACAAAACAATATTATATACTCATACATGCAGAAGTGTGCACACACACGGACTCACACACTGCTGGACTTATTGAAGACTATAGCAATTTAAAAACAGTGATCAGCAATGGTGTGATTTGATGGGATGGCAAGGGGCCTGGGAAGGTTTGGGAGGGAAGCTCAGACATCTCAGAGGGAAAGATTCAGAGGGCCCATGGCAGTGACAACAGCCCAACCAGGACAGAGTAAGGTAGAGGACATGAAAAGAAGATGAGAATGGGCTACCAAAAGTAATGTTAAAGAATAATTCCTTATGTTTGCACAGGAGTTTACCATTTACCAAGTACTTTATATTTATTTAAATCTTGAAATGACCCTAGGAGGTAGAGAAGATGGGGAAAAGGAAAGTGGGGCATGAGAACAGACATGGAATGGAAACCTCACGTCCCTCACCATTTTGTTTCACAGACTTCTGGACATCTGCTGGTAACATTGAGGAATTTGGAGTCTAGATGCTTTGTTTGGTCTTTAAAAAAAATTAGACGTTGATAAAAACAGCTAATGGGATTTCGAGGAAGGAAAATAGGATTATCTCTTAAGCCTTTCATAGTTTGCCATATATCTGTGCTCATCAACTTGCCATTTTTAGAGAGCAAACACTTCTTTGAATTTCTGCATAAATGAGTGTCGTGTGTGGAGATGGTACATCCTCCAGTTGTGTGAATGGGTTAACTAGCCCTTGTGCATCTGCAACTCATCGAAACTCACTGCCCACACTATCACTAGTGCATCCAGAGGTCACATCATAACATGCGCAAGAAGGGCAAATCTTCGGGGAAAATTGAAGTTGTGGTCTGGTGTACAGTTGTGTTGTTGACTCTATCTGCACCTTAATCTTGTCAGCCAGGGTCATTGCAGGGTTATGGACTGAAATGGCAAGGCTCAGGGCTGATTTAGCAGTTTCTGGATCTTAGTGGTCCTGGTGGCCTCCCTGAGGGGCTTCACCTGAACCTGGGGTGCATAATTGAATCTGCCATTTTAACGTAACACTACTTCCGAAATGTTTTGATAGAAAATAGTATCTGCCTTGTGTTTACAAATGCCTTAGTAAGGGATCATTAAAGCTGGTCCTTCCACCTCTCACCCTCCACCCTCTTTTTTCTCCACGCCTTCTCTTGGCTCCAGATGACAGAAATATCCCCAAACCTTTGCACACTTCAGCAACATGCTGTACCCTGAATAAGACTCACAAAGAAAATGTTGATACACTTTGCATCAGGCTCATAAAATTCAAGCCTAAAAAAATTATGAGCCTAGGTCAAAAGAAGTATTTCCAAAAAAATAGTTGGACTCCGTGCAAAGGATTTTTGACACAGAACATACTCTTCTTTTAGACCATCAGTGGGAGACTAGCTGGTCCCCAGCCATGCATAAATCTGTCCATGTGCAATTGGTAGCAGTTCCTAATTGGGGAAAAGGAGGGTGGGAACGGACTGGGGCAGAGGAAGCTGAGACTGGCAGGCAGGGCAGAGCCAGGAGAGAGAAGCCCAGCACTGGCTGCTACCCTCCCAGAAAGCCTCCAGCAATGGGCTGCACCCAGCATAAATCACCACCTTTCCTGGAGCTTGGGAAAATGAGACCATAAATAACGAATAGATGCACTTTGTGGAATGGCTGGATATTGAAAGACGAGCAGGAAGGAATGTGTCCCGGCTGGAGACGGGCAAGTAGAACAGCATTTGCTGAACACGGGGAAAAGCTGAATGGCCTAATTAATTTTTATGAAAACTCCTCCCTGTACCCCAGCTATCCAGCCTGTATGCTCGAATCTGGGAAGAAATCACTCTTGACTCTTGGTGGGTAATAAATTATAAACAGCCTTGGATGGGGGCATTCATTCCATTTATTCTCCAAACTTCTCCCCATGAAATGTCTTTCTCTGGGTTGGAACACTTAGTGCCACCATTGGAAAGCCTCTTTTGTAAATTTTTACTCCATTATGTTGCAATTTTAACATCTCATGCGTTTGGCACTTAAAGCATTTTTATAATGGTCTTTGGTTTATTTTTGGCTCAGTTTTACGGCTCTCTGCCAGCCTCCAACTTCTGCTGTGTAGCTGACCCAAAATAGTTTCAAAGGCTCAGATGCAACTTGATATCGAAATTTTCTCCGCACGTATTAAAGTTAGCCTTGTAAATGCTGAAGGCCTTGTAAAAGTTTTCCTGAGTAGTTACAAGACTCTCAGGACGTGTTGTACCTTTCGTTCATGAGATGGGAAAAGCAGGTGTCCGTGTCACTTGCAGGTAAATCCAAATAAAAGATGGCTCTGCAGTGAGGTGTTTTCGACAGGTTGAAACAGTTCCAGGTGTATAGAAATTGGGTTGACATTTAAAGGGTTTTACATATGCTACATAGCCAGCTAGGCTAATGAGGTCCTTGTGAATCGCCATCATCGGATTCTTCCCTTCTGTGTATTACTATTAATGCTTACACCACCACCAGCTAACAACAGTAACTACTTTTCTCTGGTTATTTCTAATGTGCCAGACCCTTTCCCATGTACAATCTTGTTAAAATATCTCCTTATCTGTTTATAAGTAGAACTATTTTCGCCACTGTTTTATGGATCAGAGAATTTGTGGCTTAGAACAGTGGTTTCCAAACTTGGCCGTAGAATCTTCTTGGGGGGCTTTTAAAAATCCCAATACCCAGGTGGCAACCTATACCCTTTACATCAGAATGTGGTGGAAAGTAGGCCTGAGTATTTTACAAAAGTATTAATAAAAAAGATATATGATTCCAGTGCATAGCCAAATTTGGGGTCTACTGGATTAAACAGAATGAAATTTGAGATTAGCTGAGGATCCCCCAGCTACTAAAAGGTAAAATAAAGGGGCGTTTGAGTCCAAACCTTATACTTTCCCCAATAGACCAGGCTGCCTTTTACCCTCCTACTGGGAAAGTTATAAAATGAGTCCAAAATGGAGTTGGTGCACCCAAGTGTCAAGGAATTTATGGTGTGAATGAAAAAAAAAAGCATATTAAGTAAAGATCAAATTAGCATTAGACTATGTGGTGTTGGTGAGGAACTCAGTAAAAGTTTGGTAGCTATCGAGCTAGGCAAAGACATTAGTCTACTTAGATTTGGCACCTTATTTAAAAGAAACCCCCTGAAAAATCCACCCTCACCAACCAAAGTTGAGGGGGTGAGTTAAAATCGGAGGTCGAGACTGAAGAACACTGAAGTTGTCTTAGCACTAGGAAAACTGGATCCTTTGAGAAATTACATTGTACATTCATCAAACAAAAGTTTAAACATTATTACATAAAGTATACCTTAGACATATTTAATTCTCATAGTAACTCAGAAAATTGTTATCACCTATACCTGGTAGATTAAAAAACTGAAACTAAGCTCATATGTATGACTAATAAATCTTAGACCTGAAATTCACATGCAGATTTATCTGAGAGTAACTACGGCCGTGATATGTGCTATGGAGTAAGATAGGTGTTGTGGCTATAATGGTGAGTAAAATATAGTCCTTGACGTCATTGCCCTTTAAGTCTAGTGAGGAAGACAGACATTAACCAAATTTCATAGAAAACCTGGAAAAATGCAAAGGTATTCTAGTGTATAAGGCACGGTGCATAGTAGGTATCAATTAGGCAATTAAGGGAAGGAAAGAGACAAAGGGACCTTTCATGACATTTTCCTATGATAAGAAGGGACGTAGGACTCAAAGCTGCAAGATGGCCCTTGAAACTGGAGCATAGAGAAAGAGGGTGAATGTTTCAAGATGGGGTGAAGCTGGAGACGTGTACAGGACTGGTTCTTGTTAGTGGAAGCAGGAAAGTGACATCAGATTTGTGTATTAAAAGAATCTTTCTGGTTGTCTTGCGGAGAATATTTTCCTGAAAGACCAGATTGGATTGTGTTAGTGGCCGTCAAATGTTTTCTGTAGGTGATCTTTTGTAAAGAATACATTTTACATTGTGACTCAGTATACAAGGACACACAGGTGTATACCAGAAGTTAAAGTGTCCAGCAAAGACGTACCTTTTTTTTTTTTTAAATAGTGATGGACTCTCATATTTACGTTTCTATTTTATTTAGACTACTCTATTTCTTTTAAGTGTTTGTTGCCATGGACCTCATTTATTTCAGTCTACAAATGGTTTGAAATTTCAAAAGTACTGATCAAGGTATAATAGCTACTAGTCTATTTTAGTAGGCCTCATGAGAAGGTGGTATATATAGAGAGAAACTGATAGATTAAGAAAAACCAGAAGGTAAAATTGACAGGGTAAGGAAGAGGGAATGAGATGTCGCAAGAATGACTTACATTTCTGGCTTGGGAAAGCATACAGATTATGACTTCATAAAAGAAGAGGAGGGCCATGCTTGGTGGAAGCATCCTGAGTTCAACTGTGGCCATTTGGGGTTTATAAGTGCCAGGGAGAACTCTGTCCAGAGTTGTGCATGTGCGGGTTCTGGCTGGAGATGTACATGTCTGTGCCATTGGCAGAACACTGACAGTGAGGCAGGAGACCAGGAGTATGGAGTGAGGGGAGGAGAAGACCCAGCATCAAGTTTCGACAAATTCTCAAAGTCAGTTGTCAGACAGAGAAAGGCAGACCTGGGAAGAGAATGAGAAGGAGGGGACAGCAGGGAAAAAATAGATGTGCTCTGTGTCACTTGAAGGCAAGAAAAGAGTCTTTCCAAAAGGAGGGAGAAAGGCTGGGTGTGGTGGCTCATGCCTGTAATCCTAGCACTCTGGGAGGTGAGGGGGGGTGGATTGCCTGAGCTCACAGGTTTGAGAATAGCCTGAGCCAGAGCAAGACCCCGTCTCCAAAAATAGCCGGGTGTTGTGGCAGGTGCCTGTAGTCCCAGCTACTAGGGAAGCTGAGGCAAGAGAATCTCTTGAGTCTAAGAGTTTGAGGTTGCTGTGAGCTATGATGCTACGGCACTCTACCAGGGTGACAAAGTGAGACTCTGTTTCAAAAAATAAAATAAAATAAAATAAAAATAAACAAAAAGGAGGGAGAGAAGTAAGCGGTGCCAAATGCCCCTCTCAGGGTCCAGTGGGAGGAGGATAAAGCCTGCTGTCTTTTGGATGTGTGTGTCATTGGTGGCACTAATGAGAGCTGTTCTTATGGGTTCATGGGGTGGAAGCCAGAGGCAGTGGTTTGAGGACATGGATGGAGACATCAAGTCCTTGAGAGATCATCCAGCTGCTTTGGTGAGAGGCAAAAAACCAAACACATTGTTCAGGAAAGGCAGCTTGCACAGGCTTTTTGTAGCAATAGGAGCATTCCCAGCTTTCTGAATGGGTTCTGGGGCTCCAGGGTGCTCAATTCTCTTTGGAGGCTCAGTTTTTCAGGTTACCTCCAGGTTAAATGAGTTAACTCTTCAAACTAAAACACAGGCCACTTGTGCTACAATGTGAATGCATTTGTGGAGACAGGAAGATTAAAGTTGTATATGGATGCAAAACTTGGGGACATGGAGAAATTGTACCCAATGACATTGCTAAGGCCCTAAAAGAAGGGCTTTTGGGCATCTTGCATGTGTCATACCATATACCTCTGTGTAAATGAAAGAGGTGCGGAGAGGCAAGGCACTCTCCTGTGGTACATGCCAGGGCTGGGATTTCAACCCTAAACTTTTTGTTCTCTGGTGTCCAGTGCCTTGTCCAGCCCTCAGGGGGAAGGTATAGCTGTGCAGAAGGTCAGTTCTTCTCTTTATCCTTTGCATGTCTGTAGAAAAAGGACATACCCTGGACATTTCCAACAATAGGACTCTTTTCTAAGCCTCTGCTTCTACAGAGGCTTAGATAATTTGGCCGTTTGGGGTTTATAAGTGCCAGGAGACCCCTGTCCAGAGTCAGGGGTCTCTGGGTGATGGACCTTCCTCCCTCACCCTCAGATTATTGTACAGTTTTCCCTACAATGCCTGTTCCACCTTAAGGAATGGATATTAAATTCACTTGAACCATGAAAACAATATAAAGCTAATAACACTAGGAACAAATCAACAGGAAATAAAATAGGGACATTTATAGTCCATTATATTATCTTGGATATATCTTGACATCCTTGCAAAATCATGTTCTCTTAATACTTTCATATTGATAAAGGGCAGGTCTGAACTTAGGAGTCTGGGTGTTCTATTGTTCAAATAAACTCTTTCATTATTAAAGACAACCATTTAGAATGCCAACTAAATGCCAGATATTTTACACACATTTTATCTGGTCCTTAGAACAGTTGTATGAAATGGAGGGCTTTTTTGGTCTTCATTTCACAAATGAGAAAACTGGCTCTGTGGAAGATTAAAAATGGGTATAAATCTTTGCATCCTTCCATCCAGAAGTGGGGTGTTTTCTCCTCCCTTGAATCTGAGTTGACCCTTGTGACTGACTTAACAAAGCCTGTGCTGGAAGGAACATTGCATGTTCAGGGTCTAATGTTTAAGAGGCCTGTAGCTTTTGCTTTTGTTCTAGTTGCATGTAAGAAGTTCAAGTACCCTGAGGCTATAATGTTTTGAGGAAACCCAGGCTGGCCACGTGGGGAGGCTGCCTAAGGAGGGAGGGAGGGAGGAGGAGAGAGAGAAATAGAGAGAGAAAACATGCCAGACAGAAAGACAGACCCACTTGGCCAGCTCTAGCTCTTTTAGTCATTTTAGGCTAGAAGTCATCTTGGATATGTTACAGCTCCATTAACTGTTTGGAGAAGAACTGAAGAATCAAAAACAAAAACAAAAAATAAAAACAAAACACCCCGTTACCCAAATCAAGTCTAACTTCCACATAAATTTGGGGGCCAAAGCTGAGGTCCTGCACCTATGACCAAACTTGGATCTTGCCAGTCATTTCCAGTCCTGAGGCCCCAGACGTCGTGGAGCAAAGATGCTGTGCACTGCCCTGAGTCTAGACCGACAGAACCGCAACTACGGTAAGGTGGTGGTTGTTTGAAACCACCGAGTTTTGAGGTGGTTTGTTATACAGCAGTAAGCAACTTAAACAGTGTGTGTGTGATTAAGCAATTTTGTCCGATGACGCAAGAAGGAGCAAAGCTTGGATTCAAACCCACGTGTGTCTGATTACAGAGCTGGTTACTTGATGGTACTTTGTGTGGTCTCTTCTTCTGGAACCTCTAGATTGGTATTTGATTTTGCTAAATTTCTCTTAGTTTATACCCTGAACACATAGAAAGGGGAAATAAATATTTGTTCACCTTCAATATAACAATAAAAAAACTAAATTTTAGGCAAATAAGTTCTGAAGCTAATTCTGTGCCTGCCTGTTGTTAATTCTTTTTCCTAGACCTTAAGCTGTAACTTGGTAGGAAAATGAGAGAAAATTCCACAAAGCTAATTCTAGAGATAACCTCATCTCTACTGATTGCTTGGAGTAGGGTGTATTTTCTCTATTTCTTCGTCTTCTTTTTTTTTTTTAAGTTTTAAAATGAAACATGGTGAGGTAATTCTGCACAGGAAAGAGGCAAAGAAGATTTGTGGCAACCAAATGCATTATCCCTTATGCCATGAAGTGGGAGCCCATGGAGTCATTTTGTGGGATCTTTGGGAAATGCAGGAATTCAGCTTAGAGAATGATAGGGGATGTTTCTGTAGAAGAGGTTCTGTATTTTGTGGTAGCAAATATACCACGTGATGATGGTGGCCCTGTGAATAGCTGTGTTTATCAAATTCCAAAGCAAACAGTCAAAAGAAACTGCACATAAAAGGCCAGACCACAAGCTGGAGGTTCCCCATGGCACTGGAAAGCTTGCAAAAATGTCTGTGGTTTGTGAGTGCATGTTTGTGTGTTTTTAAATTATACAGCATTTATATGTGCATCTATTTCCAGTGACTGCTACATACAACTAGCAGAACGCCTTAGCTCTTACTTAATACTCTATTATCCCTTTATGATCTCACATTTCTTACCTAAGTTGGAGTAGGCAACAGTGCGTAGACCTCTTGCAAGCTTTGTTACATAGGTAATTTCCCTATCCAAAGATGTATCATGTTATCCAACTTCCAACTCTGGGAATATCTGTCAAGGAAGACATAAATATTGAGATGTAGGGACATGCTGAGTCATAAGGAATAACTAGCTGGCATGTACATAAGTGTTATAGATTAGACCATTGTTCAGCAAATATTTGCTCTCTCTCTCCCCACTACTTCCATGAGAAGTACTTCCATATTTCCCCATCCTACTGATGTGAATATGGCATTGTGATTTGCTTTGGCTAAGGGAATATGTAGACAATGATAGAGTGTGAGTTTTGATTTTAGGTCATAAGATGCTTTGCATGTGTTCATCCGAACCTCTGGGAGCCTCTAACTTCTTCCTGTGATAAGGGCTACTTCTTCCCCTGCCAGGGACCCCAAATGAGCACTTGTGGAATAGAGTTGTCCCAGCCAATTTGCCGCCTAAAGCAAATCCTTATGTTGTAGAACTATGTTAGGTTGATTTGTTATTCACATTATTATGACAGTTTCTGATTAGTACAACAAATGTGTTTTAGCTTTTGTGCAACTTTTTTTCTCCAAGCGTGTGCTTTTAAATTGAGATTGCTTTTAGGGTTTCAAGTTGGGCAAAACTGGGAAAACCATTAGCATCAGTCCTTTGGTTTATTTGGAGGGGTGGGTTTGTGATTAGAAAAGATGGGTAACACCTGAGTGCAGGACAGGGCACTGTGTAGAAGGTCGTAGAATGGCTACAAACTAGACATGAGACACGAGGGACATGGGGCAGTCCTTCTGTTGCCAGGGATTTATGTCCGCTATTGAATTAGCTAAGTGGTCTGATTGAACATACTCGGTTAAGGAAGAAGCCTGTAACAGGGCCTGGTGAAAGGGAGAAATAAGAGGGCAAATTTGCTGCTGCTGTGTATAATTGAAACTCTACTGAGTTATGCGAAGGAAGGGAGCTGAGTTTCCTAGAGATGTTTGGATTCACCTGCTTAGGGGAAGGTCCTGTATATAACTGACTCACTCTATAAGCTTGAAGCAGCAGAATGAGGGGTTTTCTGTGATGCCACCATTTTCCCTGGACCACAAGAGAGTGGGTTGGGCGGGCAGTCAACTCCGACCACATAACAACTCTGCCTTTTTCTGCAGCTCTTATGTTCTGAAGGGAAACTGGCAAACAACTTTGCTTTTTAGGGTAGCCCCCTTAACATCCTGGGAAACATCCAGAATTCAGTCACAGATGAGAAACAGATCTTCATAGCCTTCCTGGGGGCTGCTGGTCCTCCTGCTTTAGAGGACTTCCAACGACAGGATGCCAGCTGAGCACTGTAGTACTTCTTTGTAAGGTTGAATCAAAATGTGAAAAAACAAATTCAACCAATATTTACCGAATGACTGACAAGTCCTGGGGTAGATGTTTGAAGTGGCCTATTTTCTGTGTCCCTCCTGTAGTAATCCATTGAGGAAAGTATATTGGAACCATTTTATAGATGAAGAGACTAAAGCCCACAGAGTTAACCAGTTTACTTCCTGTCACAGAGCTAGTTGGCAGAAGTTGACCACAGAGTTGACCCAACTCTTTTGGTTCTTAACCCAGTCCTCTTTCCATTATGCTGAAAGCAATTCTGAAATTTACTTTTTGGCTTTGAAGACAGAATTTGGTAGAGAGATGGTGGTTGACTCTATTATATACAAATTAGTGGTCTGTGAGGAAAGGCAGCTCAGTCTGGCTCATGCAGTGGGAACAAGACATCTTTGGGGCCATCATCAGAAGAATAGTGAAAGAAACATTTAAGGACTTTTCTCCTCAAAGCCGCAGGCTTTCTTTAGGGCTTTGAAACTGAATTAGAATGAATATATTTGCAGCAGGCTCGGAAAGGGGAGAACTCCCCTCTATCCTGCAAGCCTTTCTTTATCACCTGGTTTATGCCACTGAGAAGATTCCTGATATTTGGATGACAGTGACTTTTATTTGAGGATGGGAATCATAATATTACAGAGTCCAGTCTAGCCCTGAGTGCACATTCATTTTCTGTTGACACTTTTGTTAAGTCTTTCCACCAAGGAGCAAGAAGTGGAGTGGAAATCAGAATAGGGTTTAATCATGCCCTCTGCTTTTTCAACTCTCTGCCTTTAAGTACCATGAGGAGGGTCAAATGATGTTAATGTGTTTTTCTTCTTTTCAGTGGCAAAAATCTTTTTAAATATAATAATTGACATGGAATCTTAAAATATAATATTGATTAAACTCTTCTGGATAAAGCAAGAATTAGGGTATGGGCCTGATATAGTCTGAAAGTTTATGTCCTCCCAATATCCTTATGTTGGAAACTGATGACCAGTCTAATGATCTTAGAAAGTGGGGTATATTGGAGGTGATTAGGTCATGAGGGCAGAGCAGTCATGAATGGGATTAGGGTCCTCATAAAAGAGGCCACCAAAGCAGTCTTATTCTTTCTACTATGGGAAGACACAGCAAGAAGGTGTCATCTGTGAACCAGAAAATGAGCCCTCACCTGACGTTGAAATCTGCTGGTGACTTAGAACTTCATAGCCTCTGGAACTGTGAGAGACACATTTCTGTTCTTTATGAGATACTGAGTTTATGGTATTTTATTATGGCAGTGTGAAAGGACTAAGACAGACCCAGATCTAAGCCCCTTTTGGAAACAGCCATGACCAAGGAATGAGGGGCTTTGTAGACCAGGTTTAAAAGGGTTGTTCTGGGTGATCTCTGAGGTTATTTTCAAAATAAATAGCATAGGGGTCTAAATGGCCTTCTGACTGTCCTCCAAGTGGTAGCTTACTGGATATTCCCAAATCTTCCAGTCATGTGGAGTCATCTCTCATTTTGTATTTATATATCTTTAAAATTGTCAAATGAACTTGCTCAAACTTTTACTCATAAGCTTCTCCCTGCCCTTTCCACCTGTATCTGAGGATTGTGGAGGGGCACTACAATCCTCCAGTCATATGTTGCTCTAGTTTTCTGTTTCTACCAAACACACATCTCCTTTTTTTGCAGTGGTCTCTTCCTTCTGCTCATGGTAACTCAAGGCAAACAGCAGCTGCCTTAATTTTGGTTCTTCTCCAAGAACCATTCACATATGGCTACCTGAGCCATCACTTTTACTGATGGTTTGGCAATTATGGAAGCATGAGGGTCACATCACCTTCCAGCATAGCAGATACTTAAAAACTGAATTTTAGCCATCTTTATTCTAAGTAGTCCCTTAGCCATAGCTAACATTGTAGCATTGAACATTTCTTTATGGACAATCTTCTCTTCTTCTTTTTTTAATTTCAAATTAATATGAGGGACAGTCTTCTTGAAAGGTGCTTTCTTCCTCCAAGGTGCTAGGTCTCTTCACTCTCTGTACTTCCTTAAATCTTCCCTACTTCCTTCTGAGTTCACTCACCAGTCAGCTCTTTGTGCATGTCCAGATTCTTCTCATTTCTATAATTCCTCTACTAAGTATATATCCAGAAGACCAGAAATCACACTACAATAAAGATATTTGTATCAGAATGTTAATTGCAGCCCAATTCATAATCACTAGGACATGGAAGAAGCCCAAGTGCCCATCGACCCACCAATGGATCAGTAAATTGTGGTATATGTACACCATGGAATACTATGCAGCCCTAAAGAAAGATGGAGACTTTACCTCCTTCATGTTTACATGGATGGACCTGGAAAATATTCTTCTTAGCAAAGTAGCCCAAGAATGGAAGAAAAAGTATCCAATGTACACAGCCCTACTATGAAACTAATTTATAGCTTTCATAGGAAAACTTAATCCAATTTTAACCCAAGAATGTGGGGAAAGGGGAGAGGGAGGGGAGGGGATGGGGGAGGATGGGTGGAGGGAAGGTGATTGGTGGGATTATGCCTATGGTTCATCCTATAAGGGTAAATGTGAATCTCTCTAAATGTAGAATATAAATGTCTTAACACAATAAATAAGAAAATGACATGAAGGCTATGTTAACCAGTTGGATGAAAGTATTTCAAATTGTATATAGAAAAAGCACTCTGTACCCCATGATAGTATTAATGTACACAGCTATGATTTAATAAAAAAAGATATAAAAATACATTTCTTTCTTTTGTTCTTCTACTTTTTTCTTTTTCTTTCTTTCTTTCTTTCTTTTTTTTGAGAATGATTGCATTTGTTGGGTAAAGTCCCTCTTACAATTGTGCCTTGCCTCCAAAAGGTGTGTCACACACTGAGACCCCACACCCCTCCCTCCTTTCCTCTCTATGCTCTTCCTTTTCCTCACCCTCCTCCCTCCTTCTCTTTTTCTCTGCTCTCCCTCATCCCTCACTGTGTCATTAATTGTCCTCAAATCAAAATCGAATACATAGGATTCATGCTTCTCCATTCTTGTGATGCTTTACTAAGAATAACGTGTTCCACTTCCATCCAGGTTAATACAAAGGCTGTAAAGTCTCCATTTTTTTCAATGGCTGAATAGTATTCCATGGTATACATATACCACAGCTTTGTTAATCCATTCCTGGGTTGGGGGACATTTAGGCTGTTTCCACATTTTGGCAATTGTAAATTGAGCTGTGATAAATAGTCTAGTACAAGTGTCCTTATGATAAAAGGATTTTTTTTCCTTCTGGGTAGATGCCCAGTAATGGTATTGCAGGATCAAAGGGCAGGACTAGCTTGAGTTCCCTGATATTTCTCCATACTTCCTTCCAAAAAGGTAGTATTAGTTTGCAGTCCCACCAGCAGTGTAATAGCGTTCCTTTCACTCCACATCTGTGCCAGCATCTGTAGTTTTGCGATTTTGTGATGTGGGCCATTCTTCCTGGGGTTAGATGATATCTCAGGGTGGTTTTGATTTGCATTTCTCTAATAATTAGGGATGATGAGCATTTTTTTTAGATGTTTGCTAGCCATTCGTCTGTCTTCTTTAGAGAAGTTTCTATTCATGTCTCTTGCCCATTGATATATGGGATTGTTGGCTTTTTTTCGTTTTTTCTAATTTGAGTTCTCTATAGATCCTAGTTATCAAGCTTTTGTCTGATTCAAAATATGCAAATATCCTTTCCCATTGTGTAGGTTGTCTATTTGCTTTGGTGGTTGTTTCCTTAGCTATACAGAAAGTTTTAAGTTTAATTAAGTCCCATTTGTTTATTTTTGTTGTTGCAATTGTCACGGAAATCTTCATAAAATCTTTCCCTAGGCCAGCATCTTCAAGTGTTTTCCTCACACTTTCTTTGAGGACTTTTATTGTTTCATGCCTCAGATTTAAATCTGTTATCCACTGCGAATCAATTTTTGTAAGTAGTGAGAGGTTCAACTCCAGTTTCAGTCTTTTCAGTTATCCAGTCCTCCCAACACCATTTATTGAATAGGGATTCTTTTCCCCAGTGTATGTTCTTATTTGGCTTATCAAAGATCAGGTGGCTGTAAAATGTTAGTTTCATCTCATGGTTTTCTATTCAGTTCCAAATGTCTATGTCTTTATTTTTGTGCCAGTACACATGCTGTTTTGATCACTAGGGCCTTATAGTATAGCCGAAAGTCTGATAGGGTGATACCCCCTGGCTTTGTTTTTATTACTAAGAATTGCCTTGGCTATTTGAGGTTACTTCTGGTTCCATAAAAAATGAAGAATTATTTCTTCCAAATCTTGAAAGTATGATGATGGGTATTTGAATGGGGTTTGCATTGAATCTGTAGACTCCTTTCAGTAGTATAGACATTTTCACAATGTTGATTCTTCCCAGTCATGAGCATGGTATGTTCTTCCATTTCTTTTCTTAGGGTTTCATAATTTTCTTTGTAGAGGTCCTTCACCTCTTTCATTAGGTATATTCCTAGGTATTTCATGTTTTTTGAAGCTACTGTGAAGGGGACTGTGTCTGTGATTAGCTTCTCATCTTGGCTGCTATTGGCATATACAAAGGCTACTGATTTGTGGACATTGATTTTATATCCTGAGACATTGTTTTATATATATATATTTTTTGAGACAGAGTCCGAGCCATAGGTAGAGTGCCATGGCATCACAGTTCACAGCACCCTCAAACTCTTCGGCTTAGGCCATTCTCTTGCCTTAGCCTCCCAAGTAGCTGGGACTACTGGTGCCCGCCACAATGCCCGGCTATTTTTGTTGTTGTTGCAGTTGTCATTGTTGCTTTAGTAGGCTGGGGCAGGATAGAACCTGACAGTCTGGGTGTATGTGGCCAGTGCCCTACCCACTGAGCTACGGGTGCTGCCCCATTTCTGTAGTTTTTGATCACTTCCAGGAGTCTTCTTCTCCTTTTCTTGAACACATATTTGATGCCTAGGGCTCAGACTAGCCCTCTTACTAACCATGAGAAAAGGGCTAAGGTAACGACAGAGATTCTGGTTCTTGTACCATTGAGTGAGTGAATATGGCAAGAATACCAGCAGCGACCTTCCTTTGGTCTTGTTATTTAGGAAAATGAATCCACATTTTTAAAGTTGCTATAAGTGGCATTTTTCTGTCCCTTGCATCCAAAATTATTTCCAAATTATACAGTGAAAAGTCTTCTTCTATGACTGGCTTTGATTTTTAGAAACTACGGAGTTATCTGGAGTCTGAGGTGATTAATGTAAGATTAAATTACACAATGCTAATTTTAGTTATCATGGTTTTAGAATTATATAGAATATTTTAAAAATTGGCCTTCAAGAAAATCCTAAACCAGGAAACCTGCAAGCATGTTAAACAGTATCAACAATGCTAGAATCCATTTTAAGGTGACTATTTCAATAGGTTACAATTAGTTTGATGATTCAGTCTGATATTTAAAATAATTGGTGGCATTTCTTTATTGTCCTATCTTATGACTCTTCCTATGCTGAATTATGACCATGTATTCTTTTTTCTAAGCTCAATATATTCTTGTTGATTGATTACAAGTTGGTTATATATGTCTTATCCTAGCCTTATTTTAGGAATGTGCTAAGATTTCTTGGCCTTCTGCAAGTCCATCCACGTGTGCCTAGATCAGCAGTCCCCAGCCTTTTTGGCACCAGAGACTGGTTTCATGGAAGGCAATTTCTCCACAAATTGGGTGTGGGGTGTGCGTGTGAGTGGGAATGGGTCAGGAGTTAGAGCTCAGGCAGTGACATGAGCAATGGGGAGCAGGATGTAAATACAGCTGAAGCTTTGTTTGCTTGCTGACTGCTAAGCTCCTGCTATGCAGCCTGGTTCCTAACAGGTGAAGGACCAGAACCCTTTTGGCACCAGGGATCAGGTTCATGAAGGACAATTTTTCCATGGATGGGGTTGGAGGTAGAGCTCAAGCTAGGCAGTGATACTATGGATCCTGGTTTCTAACAGGCCATGGACTTGGTACTGGTTCAATCTGCTGCAGGTGAGTTGGGGACACAGCCCAGATTATATACTCAAAGGAGACAAGGGTTGTCTGATTGTGTAGTACCCACTTCTGTCATGTTCCATGAGAGATTTTGTTAATGATTTTGTAAAGCCAACAATGATGTTAATGATGATGATGGTGACTTATGGCAGGGTATTGGGTTAAATGTCCCCACTTCTCTCTAGTTTGAAGAAGTTCCTGGCATGTGTCTAAAACAGCATCTTAGACTTGAATGATCTCTCAGTCTATTATTCATGCAAAGAAAGAAGAGGACATCAGATTGATGGGTTCCTGCCTACATCAGAAATTTATTGCAAGTGGCTGTCTGCCCAGAGTGTTGGGGAGGCATGCTCAGTACAGAGGACTGCACAGGCACCAGGTGGTTTTGGATGAGAAATGCAGATGGGATGCAGCTCCAGTGTGTCCACAGTCTGAGGAGCGAGGCAGTCCCCTTGTCAGAGCATAGCAAATGCTGCTTGGAGTCCAGCAGCCCTTACACGCACAGCTCCCTGAACTTGAGTTGCGTGTTCTTATTCCTCTTTCCAAGAATTTCTTCTTTAGCAGTCACCAAAAGTCATTGTGTTTCCCCATTGCTAGATCTCTGGGACAGTGAGAATGTTCCTGACCCAGAAGAGCCTCATAATGTCTTCATTACATGTGGAGAGGCAGGTGGTGATCCAAGGGAGTATATGATTTCTTTCAGGTGGCAGAGACACACGGACTGAGGCCTGGGGTGAGAGCAGTGAACTGAAAGTCTTCAAGAGCCTGTGAGTCTCCAGCTGAGTATCTGTCCTGCAGGACATGGTTGTTGGGAGCTGAAGGAAGGGAAGGTTGGAGAGATGCTGGAGGTCTAATTATGTTGGACCTTGAATTCCAGGATAAGTTTGGATTTTTCTTTAATAGATTCTTTAAACCACTGAAAGTCCTGTGGAGAGCAGGGCTTTCCAAAATTGGGACAATTGATGTTCTGGGCATATAACTCGCTGTGGAGGAGGGCTGCCTGCTATATGTGTTGTGGGTGCGCAGCAGCACCCCTAACCTATACCCAACCAGTGGCACCCTGCATTCACCCCAGCTGTGACATCCACAGATGCCTCTTGACATGGCCATGCCTCTGGGGGCAGAGGTGGCCCTGTGGAGAGCCCCTGGTGAAGAAAGATGTTTTCCGGAGCAGTATCAGGTGATGGAAAGAGGCACAGCCAAGGAGGTGACTGGGAAGCTCATGCAGGAGCCCAGGAGGAAGCAGTGGCCTACTGCAGGGAAAGGGTGGGCCAGACTTGGGGTTGAGGAGCAGGGATGAGGAGTCCAGACAGAGAGCAGGACGCCAGGCCAATGCCCAGAGCAGTCAGAGCCCCAGTGTCTGAAATACATTTGCAGAGACATGAGGAATTGGGGTGGTGAGGTGAGATTGACCAAAAGTTTGAATTTTAACATCTTTTTAGGGAAAAAGGTTGAGAACTATGTTACTACCTCTATTTTATAAAATGGAAAATTAAGTCAAGAAAGGGTGAGTTGAGTTGTCCAAAATGAAACAATATATCCTCACAGAGCTTATGCGAGAGAATGAAGGACTTGTTGAGTCCCCATCTCAGGGTGAAACGAACGCGGATTTAAAGGGCTTCATTTCTCCTCTCCTTGGAAGAATGATGACTCTGGAAATGTCATATTTCACAGTGTCCTCTCCTTCCAAAAGTGCCCCCAACACGGCATAACCTTATCCACAGGGAGGAGGAGACTCAGACGTTCGTGAAAACAATGACACCCTGAGCTACCTTTGCCACTGGACGTGACGACTCATCAGAGGAGGAGCGGCTACCGGAGCGCCCTGGACACCAGCGCGGCGCCGGTTTCTGGCTGGGTTTGCAAGTCTCCTGCCGGGCGGCGGGCAGGAAGGGGGTGGCCCCAGGGCCAGGCGGGTGCTGCACCCGCACGGCCCCCACCCTGACCCCCGGTGCATAGGACGCACTCGAGGGCCCCTCAGAGATCTTCCGCGGACCCAAGTCACCTCCTTGGCTGTGCCTCTTTCCACCATCTGCCTACTGCTCCGGAAAACATCTTTCTTCACTAGGGGCTCTCCACAGGGGCACCTCTGCCCCCAGAGGCATGTCAAGAGACATCTGTGGATGTCACAGCTGGGGTGAAGGGTGCCACTTGCTGGGTATAGTCTAGGGGTGCTGCTGAGCACCCACAGCACATATCTCTCCGGGGACGCGCCTCAGGCGCCGAGCCCAGGGATGCAAGTTTACCGTCACGGGAGCGCCGGTGGAAGGCCGCCGGATCAAAGCTAGAGAAGCTCAGAGCGTGGGTGGGTCATCAGGAGACTGGGGGCCCATCACTGAGAGGGTTGGGAAATTGACAACTTCAACAGAATCCATGTCTCCTGCTGCTGTCCCTCCCCACACACCGCGGGGGGCCTGGTGCCAGTTGCCTCCTCCAGGAAGCCTTCTCCCGGGGCTTGGCATGACGCCTGGCACACTGTGTGCAGACGGATTTCTCTGCTGGATTTAAACTCCTGGAGGGTGGGGGCTCCACCGGATTAATTTCTGTTACACAAGGAGGTCCCAAGCCCTCCATGCTCCAAATCACCTAACCCAATCCCCCTGTGGTGCGTCGTGGGAGGCAGGATCTCAAAGCTTTCCCCTCTCCTGCAGGAGTCCCTTTCCTGTCCCTCTGACAGCTGTCCGGGTCAGCCCGTGTTGTGAGTCGGCCTGGCCAGGGTTCTCCTTCCGACAGAGGCTTCCGTGCTGCTCAGCCCAGCAAACGGTAGACCACAGTGTCTAATGAAAGTTTATTAAACGCTGAGGGTAATATGGGTTAATAACCACTTAGGGACAGAAAGCTTCGGAAAACTAGCCTCTTAAAGTGGAGTATTCCTGTTCCTGAAATACTCCCACATTGCTTTCCATTCTGGAGTCTCCCTTTGGCTGTCAACCTCCTTGACTCTGGCAGGCAGCCATGCTTTCCAGACTTGCTCCATCCAAACAAGAGTCTGTCCTTTAAGCCCTCCACCCCCCAGTCATCTCCCCATGCTGGAGCTCCCCTCCGTCCCTGATGAGGGCCTCTCCCCTCCTCCCCCTGCTATGCTTCTGCATAAGCAAAAAGTCCACTTACTGGACATTCCGAATATGATTGCAGTGCCACCCCTGTACACTGTACAGAGACTGCCTACAATTTAAATCTACACTTTCCCCATTTTTTTTTTGTCTTTTCTTCATCTCATTATTAAATTCAAAGCACTTACCTAGGGTGCCTGGGACATGCTAAGTGTACAATGATATTGGTTAATTGAATTGATGAACCTGATTTCCTTCATTATTCAATTTGGGTGGGAGATAAAAACACTTACATAATGAAGTAATTGAGAGATGGTGACTACATCAAATTGTGGGAAAGAAAACAGAATAAAACTGGAGTCTAATCTAATGCAATATCTGAGCCAGTGAGACAGTTGCAGGTGTGAGGCCATAACCAGCCCTGGGTGCCTGGAACACAAATATCTGGGGGGCAAGCAGTGACTTAGAGCCTCCCGAGAGCCCCAGAGCTGCCAGGCAGTATCCAAGGGAGCTTTTTACTGAGGAGCTAGGGTCTATGGCCAAGAGAATACAGACAGGTGTCAACCAGAAGTAGGCACTCCTTATTATCCACCCCAGAGGTGGCTACAAAGCCCAGGCAGGCTGCCAAAGACTGGAACAAAACCCCAATGTCCACTGACCCGAGCATGTGTGTACAAAGTCTGGTTCACAAAATACAACAATGGTGGCCAAGCTACATACAGCTGGGTGGAAACATGAGAAAATCTCACAAATCTCCTCCTGAGCAAGAGAAATGGCACACAGAAGAACACTTCAGTGTAGTTCCAGTCACTGAAAAGCAGGAACTATGGAAACCATACTTTTCAGGTTTTTAGTACATAGGTGGTAAAACTGTAAGGGAAAACATAGGAAATTTCTAGGCTAAATAAGAAGACGGTGGATCCCTGCAGGGGCTCCTGCAGTGGTGGTAACACAGATGTTTTTCTGTCACTGTAGCCCCTTGAATGTGGAAAATATTTCAAGTTGGAAGTGCATTTAGAAACCTGCGTTAGCCTGCAGTTGGGCACAATCACTCAACACAGAGCTTATTTTGAAATAAAGTATTGAATATCTCCCATGATTTATTGGACACTGTCTGAACATGAAGAACAGAATGGTTGCATAGGTCCTCCACTATCATTTTTGCACCATCACAGAGTGGAAATATTATAAGTCAAGTCATCATATGTCAGGGACTGTGTCTTCTTTTTGTTGTTGTTAAGGTGAGAAGTTAGACTTCTGCAGCCAGTCCCTTCCAGGACTCTGCCTTGTTTTTTGTTTATTCCAGAGGCTGTTTTGTTTGCCAGCCATCAGTGATGATGTTGGTAGCCTCCCGTGGGCAAACCTGCAGGCTCCTTGGCCCATTTATTCAATCAGAAAATACTTCGCAGGAGTTTATGTGTGCTGGACACTATGCTAGCCTCTGGGCTCAGGTCTGCCGCTCGCTCCCACCATGTCCCACTAAGCAAAGAAAATTATGTAGCACGTGACGCTTCTCCCCTACCCCCCACTCCTGGATTTCTGGAAGCTCAGAGCTGAAGGTTGTTATTAGTAACTCTCCCTGTCATAGGTGTTTGGATATAATTATCCCCCACCCCCTTTGTCGCACAAAGCTCAGTTTTTACTCCCTTTTGCAAGGTCTGTCTGCCACCTTTATCTGGAAGCCACTTCCAATCCTCTTGGATAGTAGAAAATGGGTGAGTTGAGCCACAGAAGGCCCCTTGCTCTCCTCTCCTGCCTCTTCTTTTAGTGTCCATCTCTGGCCTCCATCCTCCGCTCTGCCCTGCCTGGCGAGCTTGCCCTCTGCACCCCTCTGCATCAAACCCCACCCAGGAGGCAGTGTCTCATCCTTGAGACATGTTTTTTGGACACTCTTCCTTTTCATAGTGCTATATTTTTCAGTCTCTCAGAGTCAGGAACTAAACCTGTGAGCAAAGCCTCATTTTTCTTTCTTTTATCAATTCCTAGCTCAGCAGATGTGACTCAAAGACTCTGTGACAGTGAACTGTGGGACATGAGCAGGGGTACTCCAAACTTAGGTGTAGAATGCTTCAATTAGGCCAGCAACAGGAGGCCCACACTAAGACCGAAATACCCTTGAGTTTGCCCTTCATCGGCTCTCATTTGCTAAAAGATAACCTGGGATGAAGTGTATTTTAGAGAAACAGAAATGCCAGAAGAATTTTGCTCTGTGAGGAAAAGCTATTTAAAATGAATTTGTTGACTAACCCCTGGGCTTGCTAGAAAGAGGGCACTGGCACTACCAGGGGCTAGTCCAGGCCTGATTCCATCCAGCCTTGCTTGGTACCTCTGTGGAGGGCTGTGACAGAGGGGGGCTGTGGGAATGAGGTTTCATTTTTTTCCCCTTGATGTGATAAACCTGTGTGGGCATCTTTGGAATACAGTCACACCAAGGATCCTGTTGCCTTTGTAACTCTATCGGCTTCTGGGCCCTTTCCAAGACATTATTTGGAGAGAGAAAAATGTTCAGAAAGTTGGGGAAAAAAGAGCCTTAATTATGTTTGGAGCCATTTTCAGCGTGACTGAAATAAATCTGGGCTGTTTTGGGGAGACAGGCTGAGAGCTTTGTGCTGTGTGGCTGGAATTTCTTGAGTTGGAAGAAAATACATTCAGAACCACGGCACGAGGCCCTGAAAGCATGTGATGTTTCCATGAGAACACAGATGCTCGGGCCTTTCTCACGTACACACACATGTGCACACAGCACTTTGCCTAAATGGATGAGGATACAGAAGTCAGAAAAAGAATGAAAAAGGAGGAAAACACATATCAAGGAAACCATGTCTCTCGTGCAGATTCCTAGACCAGGCAGATTCAAATGATGTGAGTCCTCTGTAAGAAAAAGGCTGTAGCCCTGAAGATGGTAAAATTCCACTTAGAGCTTTGGGAGAGGACCTGCAAATGTGGGCTGTGAAGCCTGAGCACTTCTCAAAGAGCAGCTCACGGTCCCAGTACCTTCGTGCAAGGATGGCAAAGGCTTTGTCCCTCTGCATGCAGTGCTGCCGTGTTTCCCTATTGTGTCACTAAGCTAGGGAGCTTGGGTTTTGTTACCCGTTCAAAAAATACCTACTTTCATGAAAAGACCTCACAGTGCAAGCTGTGCCTTCAAAAGCAGACCAGTCCCTGGAAGCAGGTTTCAGACAAACCCGAGCAAATGTGTAAAGCAAAATTCTTCCCCACATTCCTGAGATGACACGGGGGCTGCCCTCTGCACTACCTGCGAGGAAGGGGTCTGGTTATTTCATGTAGGAAAGAAAACCTGAAGGACATGGGAGAGGGGGTTCCACAGTGACAGAAAGGACTGTTTCCTACAACGCGTTCCCAAAGACACTGGAGCCACAGAAAGCCATGGCCGTGACCTGAAACCGAGTTTTAGGAATGCTCGAACCAAACAGGTTTGCTCCGTGGGACTTCTCAGACTCTGTAACATACCCAGTAGGTTGGTCATCTCCCATGGTGAGGTATAGGATGCATGAAGCCCAGACTTTTTTCTTTTTTAGGGAGCAGTGGTTCAGATGGACACCCAAAAGTTTAGGTGTTGCTGCAATAGGTGAGTTTGGTAGAGTTAGCCATTTGATTTTGCTAATTTTTTTGGAGGTGAGGTGGGGAGGGGGATTGTTAGGAGGTATGGACCTTTCTAGTGATTGCTTCTCATAAAGTCTGCCTTTATAAGACACTGATGAATGAATAGGGAACATTTGTCATTTTGAGTGGCTGCCCAGCACCTGAACCTTCATGGACTTGGAGAAATCCCCACTTAAAGAGTCTTGGTGACAAGCAGAGTCCACCTTCCTCATCAGGAAACTGAAATTGTGAGCCCCTCACCTTTTCAGCCCCCCTTGCAGTGACTCTGGAGAGTGAGAGCCAGGCTTGCAAGCCAGATGCAGGTACTGTATATCCCTGAAAAGACACATACATAGTTATTTATAACATCATTATAGCCACAAACTGGAAACAACCTAAATGCCCACCAGCTGTAGGAGGTGTATTTGTCTCCAGGTTTTGCAGGCTATACAAGAAACCTGGTGCCAGCATCTGCTTCTGGTAAAGGCGTCAGGGAGCTTCATATCAAGGTAGAAGGTGAAGGAGGGGCAGATGTGTCTCATGGCAAGGGGGGACAGCAAAAGAGAGAGTAGGAAGGGCGAGCCTCCTTTAAACAGGTGAGAACTCACTTATTATGGAGGGAGGGCACCACACCTTGCATGAGGGATCCACCTCCATGACCTAGACACCTCCCACCAGGCCCCTCCTCCAACACTGGGGACAGAACTTCAACAGGAGATTTGGAGGGGCCACACATCTGGACTATCTCTCTGGAGTTCTGGAAACATGCACAAATTTATCAAACTATCTACTTAATATCTGTGCAATTTACTACAGTAATTTGTAATGTTAAGTACATGTAAGTCATATCCCCCTGAGCATAAATGTTTAAATAAATAGAAGGATGAAACAAAAAAGCCAACTTTTACCATCTACTGACATACTAATTAACATTTTACACTTATGTTCTAGAAACTTAACATATGTAATTTATTTATTAATAATCCTGTGATTAAGGTCTTGAGGTTTTAAAAAATAGCTAACTTGAAATATAATTTACAGGCTTGGCGCCTGTGGCTCAATCGGCTAAAGTGCCAGCCACATACACCTAAGGTGGCAGGTTCGAATCCCCAGCCCGGGCCCACCAAACAACAATGCTGGCTGCAACCAAAAAATAGCTGGGCATTGTGGTGGGCGCCTGTGGTCCCAGCTACTTGGGAGGTGGAAGCAGGAGACTCACTTGAGCCCAGGAGTTGGAGGTTGCTGTGAGCTGTGATGCCACAGCACTCTACCCAGGGGGATAGCTTGAGGCTCTGTCTCAAAAAAAAAAAAGAAATATAATTTACAAAATAAGCTACATATATTTATGGAATATAATTTAATAAGTTAACCTATATAAACATTTATAAAGCTGTGACAATGAAGTTACCTATCATTCCCAGAAGTTTCCTCATGCCCCTTTTGTAATCTATCCCACCCCTGTCCCTTCCTGTTCACCCTCCCATCCCCACACAAGAACTGATCTCCTTCTTGTCACTCTAAATTTCTAAAATTTTATGTAAATGAAACTGGCTACCTAAACGAACAGAGAGAAGCTCTCTAAGAGAAAAGGTGTTTGTTTGGAAATAGAACATGGCAGTGGGAATAAACACATCATTGTCAACCATTGATGTGCACCTATGCAGGACAGTGAAAGAAGACAAAGGTTTTTAATGAAAAAAAAAAGAGGAGGCTTATGTAATTGTTTTGAAATAATTACCATTTGCTACAAAGATCCATAGCAATGGTGATGCCAAGCTGAGACTGGACAGGTGGTTGCTGAGCAGGTGTTTTTGCAGAAGTATACTTTTGTGTAAGGTAAAGATGACACTGTGGGTTTTGGTTTTATAGAGTCTTTCGTTATCAGGCATATAAGCATGGGATAACTCTCTCCATGGTCTTTCTCAGCTCTATTTGTTAGGATTTTCTTGGTGTGAGTGACCCCGTTTTGATTCTGACAACTATCACAGAATCATTCTTTTTAATTGCTAAAGAATATTTAATTATGAGCCAGATATGGTGGCTCACACCTGTCATCCCAGCACTTGGGAGGCTGAGGTGGGCAGATTGCCTGAGCTCATGACTTCAAGACCAACCTGAGCAAGAACAAGACCCCGTCTTTAAAAAACAGCCCAGTGTTGTGGTGGGTGCCTGTAGTCCAGCTACCTGGGAGGCTGAGGCAAGAGAATCACTTGAACCCAAGAATTTGCTAAGATGCCACAACATTTTACCTAGGGTGACCAAGTGACACTCTGTCTCAAAAAAAAAAAAAAAAGAAAGAAAGAAAGAAAAAACATTTAATTGTGTGGATATAGCATAGTTTATCCTTTCATCTGCTGATGGATACTGGGGCTGTCCCACCTTGAGGCTGTTACAAATAAAGCAGCCCAGGACATTTTTATACACCTTTCTATGTGAACACATTTATTTCTCCCAGGTAAGTAGTTAGAATTAGAATGATTAGATCATACAGTACATGTATCTTTAACCTTTTAAGAAATTCCAAAATTCTTTTCTATATTGTATGCACCATCTGACATTTCCAACAGAGTGTATGCAGGTTTCAGTTTCATTAATTTTCACCAACCTTCAATATAGTCGGACTTTTGAATTTTAACTATTCGGATAGATATGTACAGACAGCTCCTGACTTACAAGGGTTCAACTTAGATTTTTCAACTTTATAATGGGTTCATTATCACACGTAGAAGTGTGGGACATAACCCAGGACCCAACGACACAACCCCATGGTAAGTTGAGGAGTGTCTGTTCTTATGATGGTTTTGCTCACAGTTTTTCAACTTTATGAAGGTTTATTGTGGGTATGAAATGCATTTCAACTCATGATACTCTTTTTAAAATTTTTTTTCCTTTTATTAAGTCATATGCACATAGATCATGAATACATTTATGCATTTGTGGGGTACAATGTGTTGATTTTTTTATACAATTTGTAGTGCTTACAGCAAACTAATTAATATAGCTTTCGCCTCATTTACTTGATTATTGGGTTAATACATTTATGTTCTATACTTGATAGATTTGACTTGTACCCTTGCAATATGATCCATAGCTATGGTCCCATGGTTTACCCTCCCTCTATCAAACCACCTTCCCCCTCCATTTCTCTCTTAACTTATGGGTTTTTGGTGATGTAACTTCTCGCAAATTGAGGATCATCTATGGTGGTATCTTACTGTAGTTTTAATCTGCATTGTTGCAACATAGATATCTTCTTTGTGAATTATCTATTAAACATTTTGTCTATTTTTAAGACTTAAATAGGTTATTTCCTTATTATTGAGTTTTGAGTGTTCTTCATAATATATTCTGGACACTAGTCCTTTATCACATGTGATTTACAGATATTTTCTTCCCATCTGTGACTTATCTTTTTTTTCTCCTTACACTGTCTTTGGAAGAGTAGAAGTTTATAATTTTTGATGGTCTAATTCAGGGATGTCCAACCTGTAGCCCATGGGCCTCATGCAGATTATTTAAGGACTGTTTTGCTTATCAGTGATGTCAGATGTCGTGAAAAGTATGCACAGACCATTTCTTTTCAGCTCAGTTTTTGTTAGAATTTGTGCATTTACTATGTGGTCCTCTTATTCTTCTGATGTATGGAAGAAAAGAAAAAAGGTTGGACGTTCCTGGTGATTTATCAGTTTGTTCTGATATAAATTTTTTGATGTCATATCTAAAACATCTTTACCTAATTGAGGTAACAAAGATTTTCTTTTCTATTGTCTTCTAAGAGTGTTATAAATTTTTAATTTTTTAAATTAAACCATAGCTGTGTATATTAGTGCAATTATGGGGTACAATGTGCTAGTTTTATATACAATTTGAAATACTTTCATCAAACTGGTTAACATAGCCTTCACCACATTTTCTTAGTTATTGTGTTAAGACATTTATATTCTACACTTAGGAGATTTCACATGTGCCCTTGTAAAATGCACCGTAGGTGTGATCCCACCAATTACCCTCCCTCCACCCATCCTCCCCTCTCCCCACCCCTTCATCTTGGGCTGTAGTTGGGTTATAGCTTTCATATGGAAGTGTGGGTGCTTATAAATTGGTTTCCTAGTAGGGCTGAGCACATTGGATACATTTTCTTCCATTCTTGAGATACTTTGCTAAGAAGAATATGTTCCAGATCCATCCATGTAAATATTTTTTAATAGCTTTTTTTTTTCGCAGTTTTTGGCCAGGGCTGGGTTTGAACCTACCACCTCTGGCATATGGGGGCCGACGCCCCACTCCTTTGAGCCCCATGTGCTGCCCCAGCTTTTTTTTTTTTTTGAGACAGTGTTACTATATCATCCTCAATAGAGTGGTGTGGTGTCACAGCTCACAGTAACCTCAAACTCTTGGGCTTCAGCGATTCTCTTGCCTCAGGCTCCCAAGTAGCTGGGACTACAGGCACCCACCAGAATGCCCGGCTATTTCTGTTGTTGTTGCAGTTGTCATTGTTGTTTTAGCTGGCCCAGGCTGGGTTCCAACCCACCACTGTAGCAGCCCATATAGCCTATGGCTAGGGGGAGTGAGAGTTCTAAGAAATACCTGTATAACTCAATAATGGAACACCTTGGTGAAAAGGGCATGGAGAGAGATTTAGCTCCCCTAACAAGCATGAGAGCTCACGAGATGAGAGCTTTGGTGAATTGGCAGTCTCTACACCTGTGGTGTTGAGAGGCATGAGATCAAACTTATATTAGGCTGGAGGAGAAGGCAATCAGGAGCGTACACTTTCTATCATGGACCTGCTTACTCTGTCTCCTCTCCTGCCTGCAAAACGCCAGCAAGGCGTCTCTCTGCTGAAGATCACTAAGCTCTGCTAAAGACTAAAATCTATCTTTCTCTTTCTTTCTTTTTTTGTTTTTGATTAAATCATAGTTGTGTGCATTAATGCAATCATGGGGTTTAATGTGCTGGTTTTATATACAATTTGAAATATTTTTATCAAATGGTTAACATAGCCTTCATGGCATTTTCTTAGTTTGTGCTAAGACATTTATATTCTACACCTAGTAAATTTCACATGTACCCTTGTAAGATACACTGTAGGTGTGGTCCCACCAATTACTCTCCTCCACCCACTCTCCTCCTTCCCCTCCCCTTCTTCTCCCCTTTCCCCTTCTTCTTGGGCTATAATTGGGTTATAGCTTTCATATGAAAGCTATAAATTGGTTTTATAGTAAGGCTGAGTACATTGGATAATTTTTCTTCCATTCTTGAGATACTTTACTAAGAAGAATATGTTCCAGCTCCATCCATGTAAACATGTAAGAGGTAAAGTCTCCATCTTCTTTAAGGCTGCATAATATTCCATGGAGTGCATATTCCACAATTTATTGATCCATTCATGGGCTAATGGGCCCTTGAGCTTCTTCCATGACTTAACAATTATGAATTGCTGCAATAAACATTCTGGTACAAATATCTTTGTTATAATGTGATTTTTGGACTTCTGGATATATACCTAGTAGAGGAATTGTAGAATTGAATGGCAGGTCTATTTTTAGATCCCTAAGTGTTCTCCAAACATCATTCCAAAAGAAACATATTAGTTTGCATTCCCACCAGCAGTGTAGAAGTATTCCCTTTTCTCCACATTGAAAAAATGCTCATCATCCTTAATCATCAGAGAAATGCAAATCAAAACTACTTTGAGATATCATTTACCTCCAGTAAGATTAGCCCACATCACAAAATCCCCAAACCAGAGATGTTGGCATGGATGTGGAGATAAGATCTATCTTTCTAAGAAGACTGCTTTACTCTCTCAAAGACCATCCCCACCCCCCACCCCCTGTCCATGTGGGGAACCTACACAAGCCAGGACCAGAGGCCAACCAGTCTCAGGCCCTGATAAGTGGTGTCCACGAAGGGACCCTGACACTGGCAGCCTCAGTGTATGTGCTGGCCCCCTACCCACTGAGCTATGGGCACCGCAAACAGCTTTTTTTTCCCATCATGGTAAAATATACATAGCATAATATTTATCACTTTAACCATCTGTAAGTGCATAATTCAGTGCAATAATTAATTTACAATATTGTATACTTATAACCACTATCTATATCTAAAACCTTCTTCGTCATTCCCAATGTGAACTCTGTTTTCATTAACTTCCCCTTCTGCTCCTCTCCTTCCCATGGTAACACCCGTTTTATTTTCCGTCTCTAAGAATTCACCCATTCTAGGTGTCTCAGATCAGCAGAATCATACAGTGTTTGTCCTTCAGTGTCGGGCTTATTTCACCAAGCATGTTTTCAAGGTCTATTCGTTGCAGGACACATCAAAATTTCATTAATTGTAATGGCAAGAATAATATATAGCTGACATCTTTTTTATCCATTCATCTGTCCATGGTCACTTGGGCTGTTCTCACCTTTTGCTATTGTGAATAATGCTGCTGTGAACTTGAGTGAACACGTGTCTGTTCAAGTCTCTGATTTCAATTGTTTTGGGTATATACACAGAAGGAATTTCTGGTAATTTTATGTTCAACTTTCTGAGGTACTACCCCACTGTTTTCCATAGCGACTACTTCATTTTACATTTCCACTGGCAATGTACAAGGACACTTATTTTTCCACATTCTTGCCAACACTTATTATTTTCTGCATCTTGTTTTATTATAGCCATCCTAGTAGGTATGAAGTAGCATCCAATTCTGTTTGTTTGTTTGTTTGTTTTTGAGACAGAGCTTCAAGCTGTCGCCCTTGGTAAAGTGCTATGGCATCACAGCTCACAGCAACCTCCAACTCCTGGGCTTAAGCGATTCTCTTGCCTCAGCCTCCCAAGTAGCTGGGACTACAGCTGTCTGCCACAACGCCTGGCTATTTTTTGGTTGCAGTTGTCATTGTTGTTTGGCAGGCCTTGGCTGGATTCAAACCCGCCAGCTCTGGTGTATGTGGCTGGTGCCTTAGCAGCTTGAGCTACAGGCGCTGAGCCTAATTCTGATTTTAATTTGCATTTCCCTAATAACTAGTGATGTGGAGAATTTTTTCATGGGCTAACTGGCCATTCATATATCCTCTTTGGAGAAATGTCTGTTCAAATCCTTTGTCTATTTTTTAACTGGGTAGTTTTTAGTTGTTGAGTTATAGAAGTTCTTTATATTAATCCCTTGACACATATGTGATGTACAAATATTTCCCCCATTCTGTAGTTTGTTTCCTTTCCACTTGGTTAATAGTATTCTTTGATGCACAAAAATTTCCAATTTTGATGATATCCAATTTATCTATTTTTTTTTGCCTATGCTTTTTTTGGTATCATATTCATAGTATTGCTAAATCCAGTGCCGATTTTCCCCAATGTTTTATGCTAGGAGTTTTATAGTTTTAGCTCTTAAGTTTAGGTCTTTGATTCATTGTCAATTAAATTTTGTACATAGTGTAAAATAAGAATCATGTGGGGGTTTTGTATATCTTTATCTTCTGTCTTATAAGAAGCAAGGGGTTGACATGATCTAGTACTGACATTGGTTGACATTGGTCCCAAAGTCACTAAAGTACTGGTTAAGGGAGTAACTGGTCCTATGGCATGGACCTCAGCATTGTCACCTAAAGACTGGGAATAATATTGCCCCTTACAGTGGGTTGAATAGTGTCCCCTAAAATTCATGTTTACTAGGAATCTCAGAACATAACTTTATTTGAAAGTAAGGTCATTGCAGATGTAATTAAGTTAAGGATCTCAAGATGAAATCAAACTGGATTTATCATGAGCCCTAAATCCAATCACTGGTGTTCTTATAAGAAGGCCATGGGAAGACAGAGCAGAGATTGGAATGATTCTCCCTTAGAGCCTGCAGAGGGAGTATGGCCCTGGTGACACTTTGATTTTGAACTTTTGGTCTCCAGCACTGCAAGAGAATAAATTTCTGTTGTGTTAAGCCTCCAAGTTTGTAGTAATTTGTTATAGCAGCCACAGGAAACTAATATGCCCCCTCATGGAGTCTTGAAATAATTAAACATGAGATTTGTTAAGTGCTTATCACAGCGTTGGGCACATTGCCCAAAGCTTCTCAAGAAATTATTATTATTGTGGTCTTGAGTCTTACTCACAGCTGCCCACATCAATGACACAAAGCTCACTGGTTACTCCCTGCCAGTGTGCCCTCCCTGTCCCAATAAGTTTTCTGAGGTTTCAGCAGCTTAAACGGCAGGCACTTGGCATGACTGGCTTATGAGAGAGAGTGGGGCTGGCTGGAGTTCGAACAGTGGGTTGACCCCTGAATTGCTGGGTGGCCTGATTAAAGTCACTTTTCCTTTCTAAAGATTTGTTCTGTCATCTGTAAGATGATAATAATAGAGATGATGCCTTCCCTTGTGGATTGCTGGGAGGACTTGACAAGGTAATGCAGGTGGCAGTGCTTGGTGCTGTTATCATCAGAGACCTTGGAATCTCAGACATGGTATTGTCCAACTGACTCATTTTACAGAAGAGAAAAACAAGGCCCAGAGCAGGATAGGATTTGCCCACAGCCACAAAGTGATTCCCTACCCACTGATACCTGTATGAGTGAGTGGAAGCGCATTGGTTCCTGAACACTGGGCACCACAGACCCACACCTGGTGGGGTTTCCCCAGGCTCCAGAGAGGCAGTTCTAGAAGATGGTGAGTTTCTAGCAGTTGAGTTGAAGAAGATACTTCAGGCAGTAGAGAGTGATCACTTGTGTCCACTGCTGCTGAAAGATCAAGTAACAAGAAGACTGAGAATGGGTGAAGGCAAGGGCCAGTAAGCCTTGTCTGCACAAAGGACCAGATAGTAAGTATTGAGCTTTGTGGGCCACACAATCTTTGCTGCATCTCCTTAAGTCTTTTTTTTTTTTTTTTTTTTTGCAGTTTTGGCCAGGGCTGGGCTTGAACCCACCACCCCTGGTATATGGGGCCGGCACCCTACTCCTTGAGCCACAGGCACCACCCATCTCCTCAACTCTTATTTGGTATAGCACGAAAGCAGTTAAGGCAATTCATAAATGAATAGGCATGGCTAACATACTTTATAGACACTGAAATTTAAATGTCACATCATTTTTGTGTGTCACAAATTTTTTTTTTCTTTTTCTCAACTATTCTTACCTTGCAAGCTGTGTGAAAGCAGGCAATGGGCAGAACTTGGCCCACTGGCCTTAGTTAGCCCATCCATGATCTTAGCCTGTAGATAAACATGAATGTCTTATCCTATCCCAGACCAAGTACGTTGCAAACTCAGAGACTAGGGCTTAAGCAGAAGTAATTTTAACCATAGCAGAATTATTTACAATAGCACAAAGTGGAAACAGCCCGAACATCTATCTACCAAGGCATGGATCAATAAACACGGTATGTGATACAATCGAGTGTTATTCAGTCATAAAAAGACATGTAATTCTGATATGTGGTAGAACAAGTATGGGCCTCAAAATCATGATGCTAAGTGAAAGAAGCCAGAGACAAAAGGCTACCACATATGGTATGATTTCATTTGTATGAATTATCCACAAGGGGCAAATCCTATTAGATGTGGAGACAGAAAGGAGATTAGTGGTTGCCAGGGGCTGGGAGACAGGAGGTAAGGAGTGAGTGCTTAATGGGTGTAGGGTTTCCTTTTGGGTGGAAAGAAATGTTCTGGAACTGGGCCGGGTGAGGTGGCTCATGCCTGTAATCTTAGCACTCTGGGAGACTGAGGTGGGTGGATCACTTGAGCTTGGAGTTCTTCCCTGAGCAAGAGTGAGACCCGGTCTCTAAAACTAGCTGGGTATTGTGGCAGGTACCTATAGTCCCAGCTACTTGGAAGGTTGAGGCAAGAGGATTGCTCAAACCCAAGAGTATGAGGTTGCTATGAGCTATGACACCACAGCACTCTACCCGGGATGACAAAATGAGATGCTGTCTCAAAAAAGAAAAAATAGAACTAGATAGAAGTGATGACTGTATAACATTGCAAATGTAGTAAATGCCACTAAACCATACTTTGAAGGTGTTATGTTGCATAAATTTTCTCTCTCTCTCTCTCTTTTTTTTTTTTTTACAAATCTTCCCCAGTGAATCTGTCATATTGATGGGGTTGAGCTACAGGGCACCAGTGTGAGGAGAGAGCAAATATGAAAGGAAGTGCAACTCAAAACTGACTCATTCTGCAGAAGAATGGGTTAAAAAACTGGACGAAGTTAGAGTAGAGTGCAGGGTCTGTGGGAGTAGAAAGCAGAACAGGATGTTTTAATATGGCTGGAGGGATGAACTGGAGCCAGACAGGTGAGGAATGTCATCACTGGCAGGTACAGTGGTGATGTCAGACAGGTAATAGGGGTGGGTAGCAGGTGAAGGAGTTAGGCAGGAAGCAGGGGCCATATTTGATCCTGTGGGGCTTTTGTAGGCCACAGACAGGAATTTGGATTTCCCGGGATTGAGATGGAGAGTCCTGGACATGACACTAGGACACTGGAGGGATTTTTTTTTTTTTTTGAGACAGAGTCTTACTCTGTCTCCCCAGGTGGATGCTTTAGTGTCATAGCTCACAGCAACCTCAGTCTCTTGGGCTCAAGCCATCCTCTTGTTTCATCCTCCTGAATAGCTGGGACTACAGGCGCCTGCCACCACACCCAGCTACTAACACTAAACGGTTTTAAGTAAGGAAATAACATGGTCTGATTTACTTTTTAAGAGGCTCCCTCTGGCAGCCCGGTAGAGAATGGATTGGAGGGGGCAGCTGTGCAATTCTAGAGCAGGGGTGAATGCACACATCCAAGACTGTTCAGGAGGCGGAGTTCTCTGGACTTGGTAATGAGTGGGTGGAAAAGGGGAGGGGTCAAGGCTGCTTCCTAGGTTTGAATAGCGCCACTTACTAAGATAGGGGAACACTCAGGAAGAAGCAGCATGATTTAGGGGACAGGGATGCACAGTTCTGTCTTGGAGATTGCAATACCGCTGAAAAAGTCATTTTTGAACAAAATGTTATTGCTGTTCTTTGGATGTTGTGTTCCACATTTGTGTTCTGTAACTTTTTTTTAGGATGCATCAAATACATGAAAAGACTTAACACAAAGAGACCAAATGTTGGCTTCTGTTCTTTGAGACCCCCAATTGCTTCAAGGACACATCTCTGGGTAACTTACATAAAGCCCTAGTCCACATTTGGGAGGCAAATGTTAAGCCCTATTGCTACAGAGGTCAGGATTTGGAATCGAAAATGCTGCTTTGGGAATACTGCAGAGATGGAAGTTATTTCTTGCCAAGTGCTCATGCAAATTCCATATTAACTCAACTGAGCACTAGAAAAAAATTTACAGAACATTTTCCCATTAGGAAAACATGCAGGTATAAGGTTTTGCCCTATCTGACTTGGCACATGAGGGCTTCTGGAATGCAGGGCTTCTGCATTTATTTGCAAGGAAGAGGACACCTCCTGATAACGACCCTTGAAACAAAGTCGTGACCCACTGGTGTTTTGCATCATCTTCCTTTGGGATTGTTGTTACCAGGTCCATCTTTGCCATTATTGTTCACCATCATGTGGCCCTTTGGCATGTTTATAAAACCCCTCAACCCCTAAACAGGCACCCTAACAGGAATCAAAAAGATGAGAGGATTTGCCGCTCACGGGAACTTGTCACATTATGTTACAGAAGGCACTGCTTGAAAGGCCCCTCTGGGGAGTGAGCGACTCTGCTGTATGTAAGACAAGAGTGAATTGGAGCAAGGGAGGGTGGGGGGCTTTGCAGACAGCCTAAGCTGGGACAAGCGGGCAGGGCAGGAGAGCACTCAGACCACCTTGACCTTCCTTCTGAGGACACTGATGCATTTCAGGGATTCCTGTTCTGGCCTCCTCACTCTTCTCCCTGCCTCTACTCCACACCCCAATCTCCCCAACACCTTCCCTTGCTCTTCATTCTCTAATGGCTCCTGGTACCTGGAGCAGCATTTTCTGGGTTCTCTGTAAGAGAATCCTAAGACACATTGTAGAAATGGATCTATGAGATGCCAATCTGATCTTGTCACCCTCCAGCACCACCCTGTCCCCACTTAAAATTCTTAGGGGTTCAGGGTTGACTTTGGGTTGAGTTCAAACTTCACCCGGTCTGTAAGCCCAGGTTGTGCCGCCTCTGACTTCTTAGCCTTCACTTCAGCAGTTCTCTCAGAACACTCTGCCCTCTGTGCAGTGAACTGTTACTTTTCCTTTAAGTTGGTTCTACCCTGACCATGCAGCTGAAAGAGGGCTGCTCCTCCATGTTCCCACCATGCCCTGTTCTCCCCCCCTTAACTGCCTGTATTACATGGAATTATAATTGCCCCACTGCCTCCTCCCTACAGGGTACCACCCGAATCCCTTGGAATTCTCTCTCTTTTTTTTTTGTTCTTGAGACTGTGTCTCACTGTGTCACCCTTGGTAGAGTGCTGTGGCATCACAGCTCACAGAAACCTCAAACTCTTGGACTTAAGTGATTCTCTTGCCTCAGCCTCCTAAGTAGCTGGGACTACAGGCACCTGCCACAATGCCCGGCTATTTCTTGGTTGTAGTTGTCATTGTTCTTGTCATTGTAGTTGTTCTTGTTCTCCCCTGGCCTGAGAACATGGTGAGACACACCCAGCCCCTTCTTTCGATGGCCACTGCTAGCTCCACCACATCCACACCCTGAGTCTTAACCCTTGTTTCCAGCTCCACAATCCCCAGCCTCTCCAGGACATGACCCCAGCAGCACTCTTGTGGATGCTTTCTTGACACTACTGCTTAAAGCTCAGTGCTTTCTCTCTGCTCTCAGGCCCACATCTTTGCTTCTTAGCATGACATTCAAGGCCCTGCTTGACCTTACTATACTATAAAATGCAAGACACTAAGAAGGCTATAGAGAGGCAGAGGAGACTAGAGGATAACCTGCTTACAACTCAAGAAACATCAGAGGGAACACTGTCTTAGAATCCATATTCAGGGCTTCTGTTTACATATGGGGTGTATTCCAAAAATTCCTCTGTATCAGGGCCCTGGGTGGGCTGAATATTGCTGGGATAGCCAATGGTTCCCAGACTCGTTAATTTCACCAGTGAGTAGATTTCTTTTCTTTTCTTGTTTTCATTTTTTATTTGAGGACGGGAAGTGTTGTCAACTTTTATTTTGCTAAGTAAGCACATTAAACAAAACACTACCATCTTTTCATGAAATAAAGGACTTTTGTGTACCAAAAAAGTTCATGGTTTCAGAATAAAGGCCAATACTCTGGTTTTATGGGGGAAACTTACCACAAAAACTTCATATTTTTTTTAAAATTTCTCCTGGGACTGGTGAACTTGAGTATGAAGTCAGGCAGTTGGGAAAATTGTACCAGAGCTGGGTTGGCCCCCTCCCTCAGCTGGCCAGAGCTATTTGCATTCCCAGAGATGTCCCCTGAGAGTCTTTGTCTCTTAATTGGCCTGTACTATTGGGTGTGGGGAGGGTATTTTGTCCCTTTCCAGACTGGGCTCTCAAATAGGTTTGGTTAGGATTAAGGCCAAGGCCCTGGGAGTTTAGAGGAGGTAGAAGGTCTGCTAAAGCCCTGAGAACCAGCTGAACTGCTTTAGGTCCCACAGGACACAAAGTAACCCAGAGTTGGGGCAAGACCATGTGTACTCTCTCTCACCTCTGGTCCCCAGGGTCAGTGGTGGTGGCAGTGGGTTATCAGGAAAGGGCACTGCTACCATGGACAGTGGTACTCTCTCAGCATTTGCGGGGACACAGATGCCACTGGGTGGGGCTGATTTTGGTTATAAGCAAGGGAGGTCCCCTTGGGGGAACTTGCAGCAATACCAAGAGTAGACATTTGCAAGGAAGAGTTTTGTGGCAGTTGGGAACAAAACAGAAACTCTGATGACAATGAGACTTTATTTGTTCTGGCAGGCTGCTGAGACCCAGGACTCGTAGATAATAGATACCTATTTGGCATCTGTGTCACTCCTGTACTCCCAGGCCAGCCTGCTCATTTCCATGCTACACTTCTGTGCTTTGACCAGAGCTGGGAAAAGGTGAACATTTTAGGAGAAGACTTTGCCAGGCCAAATGATCTTTTAATTTGTGGCAATTTTCAGGGTATGAGTTCAGGGAGAGACTAAGCGTAGCAAGAGGATGGGAACAAGAGGGTAGTCTGTAGATAAGGGAGGCTTGGCCAAGAGTCAGTCCTAGAGCTCAGGTCCATTGGCACTAGGAGTATGCGTGTTTGTGGGGGGGAGCACACAGATCAAGGTTTCTAAGTGTAGAATTTTCTGTAAGTCAACTGCACATTCAATTGCAATTCAGGGAGAGCAGTATCTGATGGAGAGGCTCATCCAGCCTCAGGCAGGTCCTCAGACGGGTGGGCTCACCAGCCTCATGACTCACATTAACCTAACTTATGGGAGACTGAAACACAAACAACTCAGATGAATCATTTTACAAAGGAGAAGTGTCTGGTAAGATAACTGATCTCAAGCATTTGCAATATTTCTAATAACAAACTTTTTTTTTTTGAGTGGTATCTTTTGGCCACAATGGTAAATACTGTCCTTTTATCTTGGTTCTTATTCCCACATCAAAGCAGTTCATCTTCTGAATTTATCCTGTGTTTTAAAGGAGCACACTCTTTAGGTTCCATATTATCACCTATTAATATTCATCTTTGCCATGATCCAATCTGTATTGAGGTCAGCAAAGTTTGCTGAAAGGGGGCTAGATAGTAAATACTTCAGACTTTGTGTGCACCATGGGGTCTGTTGCAACTACTCAAATCCACTGTGGTAGCACAAAAACAGCAACAGGGAATACAGAAACGAATGGATGTGGTTATGTTCCCATAGACTTTGTGGACTCTGAAATTTGAATTTTGTATAACTTTCCCATGTCAGAAAGTAGTTTTGATTTTTTTCAAGCATTTGAAAATGAGACTACTTTTAGCTTGAAGGGTATACAAACAGGCAAGGCTGGGGGGCAGATTTGGCCTGTGGACTGTAGTTTGCAAACTGCCCCTAATCTAGAAGATAGTCCTATTGCACATTTTAGTTCGGTATACTGTGTCCCCTGTATATGACTAAGATGGCCACAACTTACAAGTTGCACGTTCTTCACCTTCTCAGGGCTCTTATAGGCCAGAAAATCTAGTGCCCTCCCGGTAGAGGGCAACGGAATGGCTCAAGGCATTCAGAATTAGTAGAAAAGTTGGGGACATGTTTCCAACCTGGAACAGACAGTAACCTCCCACCCTCACAACAAGAGGATTGGAACAAGGGGGTTCCCTAGCACAATGTTTTTGGGTTTACCCAGGATTTGTACCTGGTCTGTCTTTAAAACATATGTTCTTGGCCATTCACCAGTTGGGGATCCTAGTGGTCCACTGCTTTGTTTGATGCTATGAGGCTGGACCTGGGTAACTGCCTAACCTTAAGGAATCTCCATTTTGCTCCTTTTTTCATTCATTATTAGGTGATACATAGGTCGTGTGAGAATAAAAGAATAAAATGCCTGTAATATGCTGTGTATACAGCCTGCATTCAATAACCACCATTTGCTTCTGTTAATTCTCCAGCTAGTTAGTGCCATGGAAAAAGTAATGCCCCAGGACTCAGGGCAATGGATGTAAGCCACATGGGAAGGATCTTCACTCTATCTCAGGGACACCCCTGCCCCACACTATGGCTCAGGGGTTGGCAGGAGCCACTGGAGGGGCGCTCTTTGGCAGCGCGGGCCAGGTGGGGGGCTGCTGAACGGATATTGGGGGGATGTGATAAGTAGCCATTCGCTAGGGAGGATATGGCCTGGGACAGCCTGTGCGGTAGAATGGCAGGGACAGGTGGACAGGCGCAGACTGCTGCTACGGAAAGCAGCAGTGCTTTCTCTTTGTCCTGGAAAGCTGGTTGCAGCTGGGGCTCTTCTTGAGAACGTCCACGTGAAAAATTGCGGTGGGCATCTTGCTGGTCGGAATCTGATTTCCCGGTCTGGGAGATGGACTCCGTTTGCGGGGGTTCATGGGAAAGGACTGCAGCACGCTTGTCGGTCATTTAGCACGTTGTTCAGATTGACTCTGCAGATGTGAACTTGCACTTTCAGCGTATTCATCAAAGCTTCTGGAGAACTGTCCCTGTCCTCCTCCCTCAATCCTCCTGAGCCCGCTTAGCTCTGGCCCCCAGCCATCTACCCAGCCTCCCGCCACCGCCTGCTACCTCCTGCCCTGCGCTCCCCACCTTAGCTTAGTTTCCTGAGACTTGCCGCTGTTTGCCCTTTTCTTTAGTATGGGACAAGGTTTCACTACTGCTGCGGGCAGGGAAGGTCGGGTGGGGCATGAGCGCCGGTGCTCAATAAGACAGCCACGGCTGGAGGGGATCCTAGGGAACAGCTTTTCATCAGGAGAACGTCAAGGCCAGAAGGGGAAGAGCCCTGTCCAAGGTCACCCAGCTGGCAGGACAAAGCTCGGCTGTGTGCCGCCTCATGTTCTGCCCCGGTGCTGGGAGGAATCGTGTGTGCCAGGAGAAATCACCAAGCACTGTTGCGGGGGTCGCCTCTCGCTTCCCGGCCACTGGCGAATCGCTACTCCGGGTCCGCGGGGCCCACCTCCCAGACCTGTATCCTCTGAGCGCCGGTGCGGAACCGGGTCTATGGACACAGAGCTGGCGCCCGACCCAACTCAACCCGCTCAACCCACTGGGTGCCTGATGGTCCCGCCCACAGACGTAGACCACGCCCCAGGCCTCGACCCCGCCCCCAGCCGAGAGCCGCCAGGCGCCGTCGCTCGCGCGCGCCCTCCCTCCACCCTCTCAGGCCGCGCGCCTCGCGCGTGTGCTCTAGGCTCGGTGCGGCTCCTCCTTCTGTTCCTCTTCGGGCCCCGCTCCTCCGGGGCCTCCCCCTCCGGCGCTCTCGCGCTAACTGTGCTCCTCTGGAACCCCTCCGCCTGCTCCCAGCCATGGCCTGGTGCTCGGCGTTCCTCGTCTGTTTCGCTTTCTCCTTGGCCTCCCTGGTCCAGAGAGGTAAGGCGGCGAGGGGCCCGCTGCGACCCCGCCCTGCGGGCCCGGGGGACGTTCTGCGCATGAGCGGCGCGGCCCCCCGCGTCGCTGACCTGTGGTGGAAGCCGCAGCGGGCCCGGCTGTGCTGGCGATGGGGTGGGGGTCCGAGCCCAGAGTCCACGGGGTCAGTCCCCGCCGCGGTCCGAGTAGCGGAAGAGGAGGACGGAACCCCTCCTGGTATTGGGCTAGAATCCACTAAAATACTGAGCAAGCAGGTGTCACAAGAGTTTATCTTTGGGAACACCTTGAAGAGTTTGTCATATTCAAAATTTGCCTGAGGCCACCTACAGCAGAAGCTCCTTGGGGAGCTTCCCGGGCGGATTCCTACCTCCTTTCCCGATATCTTGACGAGAAAGGGGTGGGAGGGGGCGGCGACGTCTAGGTCTGACCAGCTCCTTAAGTGCTTCTGGTGTCCCCTCCAGTTTTTGAGACTTTGGCCATATTTTGCCAAGGAGGAGGAGAGAGAAATTTTGCTGAACAAGGGGCAAGTTTCTTAGACCCTCTGCTCCTGGAAACGTGGTCCTGGGCCCAGCGGCAGAAACATCGCTGGGAGCTGGTTGGAACTGCGGCATCTCATGCCCCGCCCTGACCTACTGAGTCACATTCTGCATTTTAACTAGATCTCCGGGTAATTCACACGCACGTATTTCAGAAGCATCTTCTGAGAATAAATACGGGCTGTGGTTAAAAATAGGGTCTTAAACCTATACCGACAAAATTTTCTTACACTTATTTATATCCCACGTCCACACTACAAAAAGAGATTAAGGGAAACACTGCAATTGAGTACGAGATTGTTCTCTGGACTTTTTGACAATGAAAGGAAATCCAGATAGTGAAAAATATCATCTCAGCAAAAACAAAACTTCATCCTAGTACTGAGTTCTAATAAGATTTATGTCACATAAAGGAGCACTGGAAAACAGTGGACAGTACTGATCAAGGTAGTTTGCAAAAGATGTAGAAATATTTTTCATGTGGGAAACCCCCCTGGAGTCAATACACTAAGGGCATCCAACATTGTACAAAGGTGTCTTCCTGGAGCTGATGTTGGTAGGAGGTGGGGGAACAAGCACAAACATCAAAATCTTTATATTGTCAGTGCTCTGAAGAAAAGTGAAACAAGTTACACAGGTAGAGTTTTTGAATTTTCTTTTTCATTTTTCCCTTTGGGGTAACTTTTTAATTTTGGCTTTGATGGCTTTTTGAAGAAAAGTATCATTTGATTGACTTGCATCTAATGACATGGGAAATTTGAAAATGGAAGCACAGAAATGTTAGAAATTATGACATCCCTTTAAAGCTCTTTTGAAAGCCTTGGACATGGTATACACATTGAGAGGAAAGGAAGATAAATGAACGAGTCTCAGATTTTCACTGTCATATGTTCCACTAGTTGATTTATGAGGTGGTGGAGAGACTGAGAACCAGTTACAGGCATTTTGCAAATGAATGAATAGAGGCACAGAGAAGTGATGTACCTGCTCAGGTTACACAGTGATTAGTTGGCAGAGTTAGGATTTGGTCCCAGGCTTGTTTGACTCCATAGTCTCTGCCTTTAAGCAGTAGGTTGCCCCACTTCTACCACTTTGTGGCCTTGGGAAGATGAGTTATCTGAACCTCTGATCACTCAGTCATGTAACACCCTTACAAAAGTGTCTGTGAGGGGACCAGACATGTGTCACTCTTAGATCTGCAGCCTTGCCACCAGCTGGGAGCCCCTGAGTGCCCGCTGTATACTAGGTACTTCACATACATTGTTTGAAATGGCTTCAACAATCTTGCAGTTAGGTATTATATGGCTGCCTTTCAGATTAGGGGGCTAGGCCACATAGTTTGGAAGAGACAGAGCTAGGATTCACCTTAGATAAGACTTATCCAGTGATTTCTTTTCATTTAAATTAAAAAGGCTAAACCAGAAGAAGCTTTGGTTTCAAGGTAGAAACCCAGTTTTCTGGATCTTTTGCATTGGCCATCTCCACCTGGATATTGGGGTTTAGTCTCAAAGCTATTGTGTATGAATGAACACAGAGCAAGTGTTCAGACACCAGCAGGCTCTCCTTGAGCCCCGGAGTGATGGTGTAGGCATGTCTGCCTGAGAGCCGCTTTATTTTTGATCCTGATCCTCAGTAGTGGGGTGTGACTGAGAAACCACAGCCGGCCTCAGAAAGCACACAGAAGAACCTCCAAGTGTGATTTGTAAAATCCCTTGTGGGCTCTTGGCAAGTAGAGACTGGCTTTTGGTTTCCAGGAGTTTCAAGGATAGTTAATAAGCAATCCTTGTTCTGATTATGGAGGGATTTCCCATCCATTGTGTATTTTGCTAGTTCTGAAAAATCCTCTGAGGACAGGTCTGCCACCTGCATGTGCCTCTAGCCATGGGCAGGTGGGTAGCAGTCATCACAGGGACTCCATTTCTGGAATGTCTCCATGCTCCAGGCCCTTGGTGCCTCACTCACTGGCTCATACCATCTCCTGATGTCCATAATAGCCCTTTGCAAATAGTCTTTAAAAGCAACTGGGGTGGTAACCCATTTCTCAGATGAAAAATGTGGGGTCCAGAGAGGTTTAGGAATTTAGGAATTTACCAGAGATCACAGCCTCTGGTAGAACTGAATTTGAACTCAAGTTTATCTGAATTACCAAAGTGGGGGTCATGAACGCAGACACATTCATGTCGGCAGGTGATAGAAATGTGAAAAGTGGTCAGGAACAAGTCAGACCGACTACGTGTACCCTTATGAGAGGTCCAGCTTACAGGCAGAGAGTGCTGGCTTTAAAGCAGCCTGCTGAGTGCTACTGTGACTCTGGGCAATTTACTTAACCGCTCCCTGCCTTGGTTTCTTCATCTGTAGTATGGGAATAACAGCATTATCTACCTCATGGGATTGTCAGAGGATTCTGTAAGTAGAAACACATAAAGTGCATAACATGGCACCTAGCTGCAGGTGAGCTGTTAGTGACAATTATATTAGGACTACCCATGGAAACAGAGTCTGTGTCTCAAAGAAAAAAAATGGACATCCCAAACCACATTTTTAAAATACATCATGCTAACCTTGAAAGCATAATTTATATAAAATGTCTAGAATTGGGAAATCTACAGAGGCAGAGAGTAGTTTAGTGGTTTCCAGGGGCTGGGGAGAAAATGCTCAATGGTTACAGGGTTTCTGTTTGGGATGATGAAAATATTCTGGAACTAAAAAGAGGTGATGGCCACACAATATGCAAATGTACTAAAAACCAGGGACTTGTATACTTTAAAAGGCTGAATTGTATGGTATGTGAATTGCATCTCCATTAAAAAAGATGGCTATGGACTGAGTTATATACGCTAAATGGGTGAATTGTATGGTATGGGAATGATATCCTCGTTTAAAAAAAATTCACCATATAGTCCAACAGAACAAGTATGAGAAGTGGCAGCACATGAACCCTGGGTTGGAGCTGGTCTTCAGGTCCCTTGTGCTTGGCTCAGGAGAGGCTGAGAGCTGAGTGGGCCCCAGGTTGCTGGCAGTGTTGAGATGCCAGGCTGGGACCCAGGTAGAATCCTTGTGGGCTGACTTGAGGCATTGGGTTCCAGCAGATGGGCTCAGGGTCATGTGCATGGTTGGCCTAGAGCTGCTTAACCTAATCTTGCCTGAGTTCGGGAATGGCCCATGAGAAGGTAGCATCTCAGAGAAGGGAAAAACCCCACTTTCTTGGATGGCTCCAGGGTCACCCTTGTGTGCAGCCCTCTATCACTGCCCTTGACTCGTCTGGGGACTCTCCCTGTTAGCCTCTGCTGCTTTGATTGGTTTTCAACCTCTTTCTTACTGTCACGGGTCACATCCCATCCTTCCATCATTTTGGACATCAAATAACTAAAATCTATTTGTTTGTTTAAACATGCAAGTGCACAAACCATCTGAGAGTCAGTGTTTGGAGGGGGGCAATGAGAAAGGGCCTGATGTTGCCTGCAGTAGATGTGATGATGATGAGGTCCATTTTGGCTGCTTCTGTGGGGGGGAGGATCTGGGGGAAGAGCTGGGTTTCTTGTGAGTTCAGGTAAGATACCTTCCAGATACATAACCTTTCCTCTTCTGGGTTCTTTTCCCACATGGCATTTTTGCTTTTCCTGCTGTGTGCCCACTTACACTTAGTTTTCTATTTCTCGTGTTACCCCTCTGCTGCTCTCAGGCACTTGGGAGGCCTGAAGGTTTGCTCAGGTCCACTGACTAGTGAATTTTGGTTTGCAGGTAAAAGCTTAAAGTCATCATAAATGCCTATCAAAAGCCAGGCAAGAAATCTCTCATGTTCCCAAAGCGGGGGAGGGGGGTAATAAGGTGGGCTTGGGATCGGGAAGCACAGCAGGCAGAATAATAATGAGCTGCCAAAGACACACTTGTCCTAATCTCTGGAACTTGTGAATATATTAGGCTACATGACAGGATGAATTAAGTAAGGTGTTACTTAGGGAATTACTTATGGAGTTAAGGTTGCCAATCAGCTGACCTTAAAATAAGATTATCCAGGTAGGCCCAATGCAATCACAAGGGTCTTTTAAATATAAAAAGGGTGTGGAAGTATCAGAGCCATTTGAGAAAGACTCACTGTATCTGAGTGAGTGGTCATTGACGCAGGACCCAGTGGAGCAGAATGAAACATGCACCTGCCCTCAAGGAGTTTGACATCCACACAGACGTGGAAGCATCTATGCATAGTGACTTGTGTCTTAAGAGGCACAAGGATTCCATTGTTGCTGCAATGCTATCTGCAGGGAAGACCCTTGTGCCCTATCTCCCCGGGTTGAAAACTCTTCCTGTCATCTGCATAATTAACCTTGGAGAATTTAGTAGCATAAAACAACTGTTTTACTATGCCCAGAGATTCTGTAGGCTGGAAATTTAGAAGCACTTAGCAGGAAGGCTCATCTCTGTTCTGCAGTGTCAGGGCCTCAGCTAGGGAGACTCAAGTGGCTGGGGGGCTGGAATCATCTGAAGGTTTTTCCATTCATACATCTTAAAGGATAGGCTCAGCTGGGGCTGCTCACTGGAACACCCAGACCCTCTCCACGTGCTTTGGGCTACCCTATAACAGGGTGACTGTTATTTGAATTTCTTAGATTTCTTAGGTCTCTAAGCATGAGTATTCCAGTACATAAAGTGGAAGCCAAATGACCGGTTTAAAAAAAAATACTTCTAAAAAATTGTAGTAAATACAAACTTTACCATTCTAACCATTTTAAATATACAATTCAGTGGCATTAAATAAATTCATTATGTTATGTAATTGTCACTGCTATCTAGTTCCAGAACTTTTTCGTCAATGCAAACAGAATCCTTGATCCCACTAAGCAATCACTTCCCGTTCCTCCTCCCCAACCTTGGCAACCACTCATCTGCTTTGTGTTAGTATGGATTTGCCTATTCTAGACATTGTATATAAATGGAATCATACAGTATTTGTACTTTTGTGACTTACTGCTTTCACGTAGCATGATATGTTTTCTAGATTCCCAGATGTTGTAGTGTGGATTGATGCTACATTCCTTCTGAATAGTGTTCCACTGTGCGGATGGACCCCATTTTGCTTATCCAGCCATAAGCTAGTAGACATTTGGGTCCTTTCCATCCTTTGGCTATTGTAAATAGTGCTGATGTGACCATTAAAGTACAAGTCTTTGTTTGAACAGCTGTTTGCAGTTCTTTGGAAAGCATATGCCTAGTGCATGGTCTTTTATGATCTAGCCTGGGGAATCACCAGCATCACTTTCACTATGTTTGAGAGGTTATGAATCTAAACTCAAGGCAAGGACATATATCCTATCTCTCAAGGGGAGAGCGTTATAATAATTTAAAACTGCCACACAATACACTCAGATTTCAAGATCCAGCTGAAATGCTGCCTCCTCCATGCAGCCTTCTTCAGTTTTCTCAAATGGTAGTCACTGTGTGCAGCCCTATGCTGATGCCGACTTCTCTTTCCTCTCTGGTTCTTTATGAGATAATCACCATTACATGTCTGCATTTTCATTTTCTGCTCCTTCCCTTGGTGTCATGCTGTTGCTGTCAGCTATCATTCTCTCCCCAGTGAGGGGACTGAACTAGGTGGCTCTGAGGGTCATTCCAACACAGATGAGCTTGCCCTGGTCTTATTTACATGTTTTCTCCACGAGGGAGACCACCTCCAGAGAGTATAGTGCCCAGTTTGCAGAGTGTAGGTCTCAAGGGGTTTGGATTAACCCATTGAGGTGGAGTATCCCAGGGATTCGCCTTTCTCCCCTTGGAGAAGAGCCACAGCGGATTGAACATTTTCCTGGAAAGAGGCTGTTGAGTGGAGTTTCTCTACTCTGGTACTGTTGACATTTGGACAGGATCATTTTTCTGCAGGGTGGGTATTCTGTGCATTGTAGGGTGCGGCATCCTTGGCCTCTACCTGCTAGATACCAGTAGTGCCTCTCTCTTCAGTCTTGCCAAACAAATATAACTCTAGACATTGCTCAGTGTCTACTGGGAGGCAGAGTCACTCCTGGTTGACAGGTACTACTGTTGAGACACATAGTGATGCTTTACTTAATGATAGGGATACATTCTGAGAAATACCGTGATAGGTGATTTCATTGTCTGAATGTCATGCAGTTTACTTACACAAGCTTGCATGGTGTAGCTTACTATAGACCTATGCTATGTGGTATGGCCTGTTGATCCTAGGTAGAGCATGTTGCTGTAGGTAGTTGTAATGCAGTGGTAAATATTTCTGTATCTACACATAGGAAAGGTGATATGTTGCACTAAGATGTTGTGATGGCCATGGTGTCACTAAATGATGAGAATTTTTCAGCTCCATTATAATTTTATGGAACCACCATCTTATATGTGGTCCATTGTTGACTGAAACCTAGTTATGTGGCACTTGACTGTTTATTCTTTGTAATTCCACTGTTTTGAGCATTCCTCATGAGTCAGTAACTCATCTGTTATCATTACATTACCTCAGGATAGACATGTAGAGGTAAAGCAGATCACAGCCAATCTTCTTGGATAGGTATTAGCTCAGCCAACTCTAGGAATATACCTTGGATGCTGTGATGAGCTTTGCGCTGATCCGAGGTAGATGGTGCCCATCACCAGCCCCTTTAGACATTTTCTGCATAGATTTTCACAGATGGTTCATCTCATCTCTTTTGTATTGATCCTTATTAGTTTTAATTTTAGATGGCAACCTTGTCTTTTTAAATACATTTTGTGATTTTTGAGAACACTGCAGAAGAATAAACAGCAAAATGAGGCAGACATTTGACCACACAATTCATAAAAGTAGAAATCAAATTGTATAATAAACATGAAAAGATGATCAACCTCATTAGTAATCAGAGAGATGCAAATTGAACTATAACGTTAAATTATGTACCCTCCAGTAGGCTAAAAATTATAATAAAATCTGATAATACCAGATGTTTATATGATTACACAAGTAATGTGCGCTGTTTGTAGTACATTCAGAAAATTTAGAAAAGTGTAGAGAGAATACCCCGTAAACCAGGGGTAACCACTGTTAAGTAATTGAAGTGCTATGTTCCAACATTTTTTTCTATGCTGAAATGTGTACTTCACATTATTGGTATCAAACTGTGTCTATAGCTTTCCCTCCTTATTGTGAAAAATAACATAGATGTAGAAAAATGTGCCAGGCCTGCACGTACAGCTTAACAAAGAAGTACAAAGTGAAAACCTGTGTCACCATCAACCAGGTCAATAACTAGAACATTGACAATATCTGCATAGACCCCTGAGTGGCCCTCCTGGTCACAGCCCCATGCTACTTCCTCATTCTCCCATAGCCTATTCTATGTAGCCCTAAATCACATAGGTCACCTTTGCCTTTTAACCTTGTAGACATACAGTCACACTGTGTATCATCTTCTGTGTTTTGTGTCTTTCCCCCCAACATGGCTGATCTGCCATGTGCAGCTTTAGTTCATTCATTTCATTGCTATGTATCGCTCTGCTGCTTGACTGTTCCACAGGTTTTGTCATTTTATGTTTCTTTAATCTGTTCTCTTATTAATGAACATTTGGGTAGTTTCCAGTTTGGGGCCATTTCAAGTAGTGCTGCTAGGAGCATTTTTGGCAGATGTGCATGAGTTTCTCTAGGAAACAGGTTTACAGGTTGTGGTTTGGGGACTCTTGTGGGAGTCCATGAAACCTTTACAGGGGATCTGCAAAGTCCAGCTATTTTCATAACACTTAGATCTTACCTGTCTTTTATACTCTCCCTTTCTTGTCTTGTGAGTATACCGTGGTGTCTTCCAGAGGCTATGTGACATACAGTATCACCACTGTGATGGCTAACAGAATATATGCTTGTGTCTTGTGTGTTCACAAATGTCTCAGTTTTACTTTTGAATATGGTAGATATCAGTAGGTATCACTCTCATAAAAGCTCTTTGAGGCCTTCAATAATTGTATGTTCAAATAGTCCATAAGGCCAACAAGTTTGAAAATTGCTGCCCTAAGGTCTTACTTAGGAGTCAAGTGTCTTGATTATATGGTGTTTGCAACTTCAGTTTTACAAGATGGTGCCAAACTGTTTTTCAAAGTGGTTGTGCCAATTTATATTCCCACAGCAACGTATAAAAGTAGCTGTTGTGCCAGCCTCTCACAAGTACCTGAGGTTGTTAGACTTTAATATTAGCCTATTGGTGGTTTGTAACTTTATGTTGATGGTTTCATTTGAATCTCTGGTTATTAATGACACTGAACATCTTTTCATATGTCTGTTGTCCAATTTTCTTTTATGAATCGCCTGTCTTTGGCTCATTTTCCTGTTTATTCCTTTTCTTCTGGTTCTCATGATGCTTCATTTCTTCATGTGCTTGTGTGTGTTGTGGGGAGAGGGGCTGTGCACTGCTTATCGTCATTGCAATACACCAGTATATGGTGGGGAATCTCTGAAGTTTAGAGTAAGTGTGCCTTCTTCCAAAGAAAGTATGTGTTTGATTTTTGTCAGATACCTTGCATGATTAGCCTGGGATGATGTTAGACAAATTTCTGATATTTTCCCTTTGTTTCACCAGCACCAAGACAGACTTTCTTGAAATTCCCTATAGGTTGAATTTGGGAGGGGCGAGTTTGTTTAAGTCACCTTTACCTCCAATGGTAGAATACTTTGGGTTCTCAGTTTAATGTGGATGTGTATGTTGTATTCCTCAAGTTAGTGGCCATGGACCTGAACTTCAGCCCCCTTTGTCTGCCTTGGAAGGTTGCTAAAACCAAATGCAAACTTTGTCAAGATTTGGAAATGCCCTTAAGAAAAATGAGTGGGTGTGCTCAGGCTCCTGTCTTCCTGCATTTCCTACAGTCTCTCAGGTTTGGCATGGTGGTTTTTGCCATTTTGTAGGTTCTTCAGTGCTTTCAAATGTTTAAAAATGTTTTGAAAATAAACTATTTTAGTTATTTTAATGGAAAGTTTGGTCCAAATAACCTATTGTGCCATTACTAGAAACAAAAATGGATTTGTCTTTTCCTTTTTATCTAATGTAACCTTACATTGCAAATATTTTCTTATGTAATTAAAATATTTATAAATGATTTTTGATAAATATTTATGTTGACTCCAGGCCTTTTCTGTTATAAACAACATTTCATTAAATATCTGTGTACATGAAGTTTGGTTGAGGATAATGGTCTCTAGTTACAGGGTGCTGGAAGAGGCGGGACAGTGGGGGCCTAAATCCTAGTTGGGACTCAATTAATGTTAATTCTTGTACTGTTATTATTACATGCACAGGTGGGGTAGCCAAGGGGACATGTGAAGCAGTCCTGCCTAATGGCTTTGGTCTTTTCCGTGGAAGAGAAAATAACAAGGTCTTGTGGCGAGAGCGTGAGGAGATAGTAGAGAATTGAGATCAGAAGGAGTACTGTCAGGGGGCGAAGGGAGCCAGTTAAGTAAGCATAGATTGCAGTGCACATTGAGGTCCTGGTTCAAGTCACACACCCTGAGCTGGCAACTGTGTGAAGTAATCAGAGATTTTCTCCTGCAATGTGATGTCACCTAGGGATGCAGCAGGGCCTACTGGTGGCAGGATCCTTTATCATGGTCAGTTTCCTCCAGGAAGCATTAATCAAGTATTGCCGGGTGCTAGACACATCGCTTGGTGCCAGGCCAGTGACAATGATGCAGGCATTGGTCCAGCTTCAGAGAGATCCCAGTCCAGTGGAGCTAAAGAGAGTTCTCCTCTCAAAGTGGATTATTGGCAGAGGGAGGCAGGAGATTCTTGTGACAGAGATTGCTGGTACTGGCTAGAATCTTTGCAGTGACCAAGTTGAGACTGTGCCAGGTGGAGGAGGAGCCAGTTGAAGTCCCTGGGGAGAGCCAGATGGATGGCAAAGGGCTGCCTGGCAGGCTCTGGAGATGTAAGAGGTCGGGCCAGAGAGTGGGGCTTCCGAGGTGGGGCATTTTCTTGTCCAGTACAGGATTGGAGTTGCCTTTAGCAGATTGAGGGAATGAAAGGCACTGGTGATAAAGGCAGAGGTGAGGACAGGTACTCAGACCATGGATGTTAGTTACTGCCAGGCAGCTCCACCTTGCTAGATAATTGGGGTGGGGAGTGTTAAATGTCAGGAAAGGACAGTCAGTGTTGAAGAAGTGACAAGATGGTAAGAAAAACCATGTCAAATGTAAGAGATAGTAGGAAATCCGAAGTGGTAACTAGAGTGAGGCTGGGTTTCTTGGAGGGCCCCAAGCTTCCCTCTAGAGGAGAAAACAGATGTAGAAAGTCAAAGGGACTTGCCCAAAGTCACAGCGAGACCTTGTATCCACTGCCTCTGGGTTGTAGGAGCCTTTGTGTGCAGTGGGTTGATTTCTTTTCTCCTCCCACTTGTTAAAACAGTTCCATTTTCACACACTATACAAATCACTCATTGAAAGCACATAATTCAGTGGTTTTAGAATATTCAGAGTTGTGTAACCATCACCAGTATCCAATTTTAGAACATTTTTATTACCCTTCTCCCAAAGAAACCCTTTAGTGGTTTATCAGTCCCTCTCTCCACCCTGTCTTCCCTTCAACCCTAGGCAGCAGCTCACCTACTTTTCAGTCTCTGTGGATGTCCCTGCTCTGGACATTCCATATACAAGTATGACATGTGCTCTCTTCTGTTTGGCGTGTCTCTCTGATTGTCATGTTTTCAAGGCCCGTCCATGTTGTAGTATGAATCAGAACTTTGTTAATTTTTTTTAAGAGCAACAGAGTTAGGCTGGAGTATAGTGGCACAATTGTAGCTCCTTGTAACCCCACACTTCTGGGTTCAAGCAATCCTCCTGTCTCAGCAACCCGAAGTGCTAGAAATACAACCATGAACCAGTGTGCCCAGCCCACAAGTTCATTCCTTTTTATGGCCAAATAATATACCTTTTTATGGGTAAACCACATTTGTTTATCCATTCCTCAGTTGATAGACATTCGGGTTGGTGCTACAAATAATGCTGCCATAACCATTTGTGTACAGGATTTTGCATGGACTCCAGGTTTTTACTTCTCTTGGGTGGAATTTCTCAGTCATACGGTAACGCTATGTTTAACTTTGCAGGGAATGATCAGACTACTTTACAAAGTTGCTGTATCATTTTATAATTCCACCAGCAGTGTAAGAGAGTTCCAATTTCTCCATATCCTTGCCAACACTTGTTATTTTCTGTTTCTTTTTTTATACTAGCCATCCTAGTAGGTGTGAAGTGGTATCTCACCGTGGTTTTGATTTACATTTTCCTGGTGACTAATCAAGTTGAGCATCTTTTCTTGTGCTGCTTGGATCACGTGTTCTTGACCAAAAGTCTGTCCAGGGCAAAGTGCACTAAATGGGAACCAGGAGGTCCAGGTCCTATGCTGATTCATAGTGGGGTCCTCTGTGTTCATTAGATTTATTTATTGCTGGGCATATTTATGGCATATTGTTCTTTTATAAATGCATCTTGCCATTCCCATCCTCTTGCTTAAAGTAGGGACCTTATTAATAACACCTATTCTGTTGTATGTTTTCCACCATCACCCTTTCCCTTTTCTTTCTTTTTTTTTTTTTTTTTTAGACGGAGCCTCAAGCTATCCCTCTAGGTAGAGTGCCATGGCATCACAGCTCATAGCAACCTCCAACTCCTGGGCTCAAGCAAGTCTCCTGTCTCAGCCTCCCAAGCAGCTGGGACCATAGGTGCCCGCCACAATGCCCAGCCATTTTTTGGTTGCAGCCATCATTGTTGTTTGGTGGGCCCAGGACTGGGGATTCAAACCCGCCACCTTAGGTATACGTGGCTGGCGCCTTAGCCGATTGAGCCACAGGCACCGAGACTCCCTTTTCTTTCTTTATTCTTCTCGCCCACCTAAAAACATGTTGAAGTTTTCCATTTTTGTGCAACATCTCTCCTTCCTCTGCCTCCCTTTAAAGCTGATACCCCATCTCCTTCCTTACTTCAAGTGTCCACTCCCTGCCTTTCTTCCTCATCTCCCTTTATTTTTTTCAATAAAATTGGACTATGGCTTCTGTCATTTGGCCCACTTGTCTACTGAAAAGTTTCTTTAAGGCCACAAGGGTATGTGTATTTATTAGGTTAATTACTGAGGTAGTAGGTTTTAAACCATTGATACCAGTGAGCTCTCTGGGGAGTAGACCTGGAAGGAAGGGAGTGACTCTTACTCCATGCTGAAAAGTAGTACTTGGAAGGATGTATATAGGAAACCTCAGGAATTAGCTTGGTAGAGCGTGTGGAATAGAAGTAAAGGGGCATAGAGCTGGTTACTAAGAATTGGTGGTAGGAAATGTCTAGACTAGTGACACTGAAATAGTGGGTCCCAAAGATTTGAAAAATGTATCTGCGTGTTGTTAAATTGCAGAAATTCTAGAATCTGATAGGGCAGGCCTTTCTTAAATTACTCTTTTTTTAATTTTTTAAAATTTTTTCATGCGTTTTATTCACATAAACTTTATAGTCAAATTTTCAAGTTTTTTTTTTTTTTTCTTAAAAGAAGAGTTCATTGGGATTTTGATTGGAGTTGATTTGATAACAGATGTTGGTCTTAGGAGACTCAACTTTTTTTTTTTTTTAAACACAGTATTGAGTTTTCCCTTCCAAACTCAAGATCTCTCTCTCTCTCTATTTGGTTCTGTTCTCTGTGTTTTATGACTTTCTTCATACTCATTCTTCATATTGCTTGTTAGACTTATTCCTAAGTGCTTTATAGCATATATTCCTGTTGGAAATGAGATTTTTATTCTCCAAGTTTTTTAAGTGAAGATTGTTGGTGTCTGAGAAAGGTTCTAATTATGTTTGTGTGTGTTTAGTGTTACCAGCCACCTTACCTAACAGTCTTTTTATTTCTCCTAGTTTTTCACTTGATTCTCTGGGCATTTCCAGGTATATAATAATGATGAGTATGCCTCCTTTCTGTTTTTTTTCCCTTTTGTAATCTCTTATCTGATTCTACTGGCTATGAAATAATGGTAGTGCTAATAGGTTTCCTTGCTTGTTTCCTTGCTTGTTCTTGGCTTTGGTTTATGATACCTAGTATTTTACTAAGGATTTATGTTTTTTTTTTTTTTTTGAGATGGAGCCTCAAGCTATCCCCCTGGGTAGAGTGCCATGGCATCACAGCTCATAGCAACCTCCAACTCCTGGGCTCAGGCGAGTCTCCTGCCTCTGCCTCCCAAGTAGCTGGGACCACAGGCACCTGCCACAATGCCCAGCCATTTTTTGGTTGCAGCCATCATTGTTGTTTGGCAGGGCCGGGCTGGGGATTCGAACCCGCCACCTTAGGTGTACATGGCTGGCGCCTTAGCCGATTGAGCCACAGGCGCCGAGCCAGGATTTATGTTTTTAAAAAATCAGAATTAGATGCTGAATTTTATCGAGTGGTATTTTGGTGTCTCAAGACCTGTCTGCTCCCCTTTAACTTGTTAATGTAGTAAATGATACCAATAGATTCCCTCCTAAGTGAGCATCCAGGTGATGCTGGGCAAGCCCACTCGGGTGCAGACTGGTACTTTGTGTAATATCATTTGTGTCAGTATTCAAAAGAGAGATTAGTTTGTGGTGCACTTCTTCTGTTCTACTTTTTGCAGATGTCATTAAGAGAAATGGGAAGTTTTTCTCATTTCTTTCCTCTGAAAAATTTGAATGGTAGAGAAATCATCTGTTGAGGGCTGAAATAATTCTGCTATGGCTTGATCCTTCTAGGGGGATAGTTCCTAGACAGCTTTTCTGTTTTTCCACTTAGCATTTCCTCTATTTAGGTTTCCTCTTCATAATTTTTGAAAATGTGTATGTTTCTGCAATATCCATTTATGTATTGAATATAAGCCCCATAAAGGCAGGATTTAAATAAAATCTTTTGTTCATGACTGTATCCCCAGAATCTAGAATAGGATAGGACACATAGTAGGTGTTTATAAATATCATCAAATAAATGAAGGAATCAATGAATAAAGCCAGATTTTCCCATCATGAGCATAGAGCTATATTAAGCTTTGTCTTGTCATTATTTTGATTTCCTTTCTATTCGTGGTTACTTTCTCATTCCTCATTTATGTCCACTCTTTTTGCCTATTTTTTTCTTGATTAGGTTAGTGGTCTGTCTTGGTGAATTTTTTTATTTTTTATTTTATTTTTTTAATTTTTATTTTTTATTAAATCATAGCTGTGTACCTTAATGCCATCATGGGGTACAGTGTGCTGGTTTTATATACAATTTGAAATATTTTCACCAAACTGGTTAACATAGCCTTCATGGAATTTTCTTAGTTATTGTGTTAAGACATTTATATTCTACATTTAGAAAGATTCACATGTACCCTTGTAAGATGGACCGTAGGTGTG
>CAUYQV010167210.1:0-50080 GCA_963574575.1 Galagoides demidoff | reverse complement strand
TTGTCTCTTTTATGCCCAATCAATAAACACTGGTTTAACAATTGAACTTATTTTTAAAAAAAAAAAAAAAAAAAAAAAAAAAGATGTTCTTATTCACTCTGGCCTTTGGTTTCTTTTCAGGTTATAATTGGGTAAGGCCTTGTAATCCTAGCACCTTGGGAGGTCAAGGTGGGAGAACTGCTTGAGATCAGGAGTTCTGGACCAGCCTGAGCAAGAGTAAAACCCCATTGATACTAACAATAGAGAAATTACTTGGGCACATGCTTTGAGGTTGCTGTGACCTAGGCTGCTGCCATGATACTTCAGCCTGGACAATAAGACTATCTCAAAGCAAGTAGCACAGTGGTTACAGTGCCAACCACAGACACTGAATTTGGTTCAAACCCAGCCCAGGCCAGCTAAAACAACAATGACAATTGCAACAAAAAATAGCCAGGCATTGTGGCCAGCATCTGTAGTCCCAGCTACTTGGGAGGCTGAAGCAAGAGAATCACTTAAGCCCAGGAGTTTGAGGTTGCTGTGAGCTGTGATACCACAGCGCTCTACCGAGGGCAACACAGTGGGACTCTGTCTCAAAAAAAAAAAAAAAAGTAGGGGGGTGGTTCATTATGCTCCCACTTATTGGGCCACAATGTACAGGTATATGGGACACTTCCTGGGTGGAGGACTCAACTACAACTCAGACTTTTACAAATGCAAACAATGTAACTTAATTGTATGTACCCTCCTATTAACCAGAATTAAGAAAAAAAAATATTTTGTAAGAATTTGAGCATTTATGTATAATTTGGCCCAATTGGGAAGATAATAAGTTTTGTACATTTTCACCTGGTGGATATTTTTAAACAACATAGATTGATAGATCTCATTTTTAAAAAATGGCTGCATAGCATATTTCACAGCAGCTAATCTTATTTAATTAGTTCTCTGCTAATGAACATTTAGGGTATTCTCCTAAATGTTGCTTTGTTTCTTTTTCTTTCTTTTTTTGGAGACTAGGTTTCACTCTATTGCCATGGGTTAGAATGCAGTGGTGTTCTGAGGTTGTAGTGAGCTATGATCAGGCTACTGCACTTCAGCCTGGGCAATAGAGTGAGACTTTGTCTTTAAAAAAATAATTAGGGGTGGCGCCTGTGGCTCAAAAGGGTAGGGTGCTGGCCCCATATGCTGGAGGTGGCAGGTTCAAACCCAGCCCCAGCCAAAAAAAACAGCAAAAAAAAAAAAATAATAATAATTAGTACCTTCCTTATATGCTGAAGTAACAAAATTAAAAATACATGTGGGCTGGGCACAGTGGCTCATGCCTATAAGTCACCGTAGCACTCTGGGAGGCTAAGGTGGGTGAATTGCTTGAGTTTAGGAGTTCCAGACGAGCCTGAGCACGAGTGAGACCCCAACTCTACTTAGAAAAACTAGCCAGGTGTTGTGGTGGGTACCTATAGTCCCATGTACTCGGAAGGCTGAGGCAAGAGGATTGCTCAAGACCAAGAGAAGTCTGAGGTTACTGTGAGCTATGATGCTGCCATAGCACTTTACTCAGGGTAACAGAGTGAGACTATCTCAAAAAAAAAATATTTGGAAGAAAAAAGCACAAAACCACATAAACTACAAAGGAATAAGCCTCACAAGAAATGTACAAAACATACAGAAAATGATATTTCTGGCCTGAAGGATCTGAGATAATAAGCCCTAAGTAAAGGGGAGACATATTGTGAACCTGAAAGGAAAGACTCATTAGTAAAAGATGTGTATTCTTTTTTTTTTCACTTATTACTTTCTTTTTCTTTATTTTGCAGTTTTTGGCTGGGGCTGGGTTTGAACCCACCACCTCTGTCTGGCATATCGGGCGAGCACACTACTCCTTTGAGCTATAGGCACTGCCGTCTTTTTTTTTTTTTTTTTAAGATATGGATTCTTAAATTCATTGCCTTCCTGAAGGATTATTTAACAAACTTGAAAATTCAAAGTTTGTATGCAATGCAGTTCTTTTGAGACAGAGTTTCACTTTGTCACCCAGTAGAGTGCTGTGGTGTCACAGCTCATAGCAACCTCCAATTCTTGGGCTTAAGCGATTCTCTTTCCTCAGCCTTCCAAGTAGCTAGGACTACAGGTGCCTGTCACAATGCCTGGCTATTTTTTGTTGCAGTCAGGATTGTTGTTTAGCCTGTTGAAGTCAGGCCAGGCTTCAACCTGCCAGCCTTGGTGTATGTAGCTGGCCCTGTAACCACTGTGCTACAGGCATCAAGCCTGCAATGCAATTTTTAAAAAATAGTCAAGGTGATATGTTTGACATACTAGATAATCAGACACCAAAGCCCAAAGCACTGGGGGAAAAAAAAACACCTCAGGATATTATTGGCAAAAGTAAATTAATCAGTGGAGTGATAGAGGGATCAAAAACAATAATTCTATGAATTTAGCTTATGATAAAGGCAATGGTTCAAATCAGTGAGAGAAGGGTAGACTGTGAAATATTTAACTTTTCAATTGTATTCATGCTGTGGATGGCTATATAACTTTTTTTTTGAGACAGTTTTACTATGTCGCCTTCAGTAGGGTGCTATAGTGTCACAGCTCACAGCAACTTCAAACTCTTGGGCTTGAGTGATTCTCTTGCCTCAGCCTCCCAGGTAAGCTGGGACTACAGGCACCGGCCACAACACCCAGCTATTTTTTGTTGCTGTTGTTTTGGCTGGCCTGGGCTGGGTTTGAACCCACCATGTTCGGTGTAAGTGGCTGGCACCATAACCATTGTGCTACAGGTGCTGAGCCAGGCTATATAACTTTTTAAGTAATTTTTCAAAGACCAAAAATAAAGCTCCACAGTGTAAACTGCTACAGCCTTTTGGGAAGATGATTTGATTATATTTATCAAAAAGTTAAATGAGGCTGGGTGTGGTGGCTCATGCCTGTAATCACCACAGCACTCTGGGAAGCCAAGGCCGGAGGATTGCTTGAGCTGAGGAGTTCAAGACCAGCTTGAGCAAGAGAGAGACCCATCTCTAAAAATAGCTGGGCATTGTGGCGAGTGCTTGTAGTCCCAGCTACTTGGGAGGCTGAGGCAAGAACATCACTTAAGTGCAGGAGTTTGAGGTTGCTGTGAGTTATGAAGCTATGGCACTCTACTGAGGGAAACAAAGTGAGACTCTGTTGCAAAAAAAAAAAAAAAAAAAAAGGTAAATGTACCTACCCTTTGACTCAACGATATACCTCAGAATTTATACCATGGATTTCTTTTTCCACTTAAACACCAAAATTGAAGCTAGAAAAATGTTCAGTGCAGCAATTTTTTTTTTTTTTTGAGACAGAGCCTCAAGCTATCCCCCTGGGTAGAGTGCTGTGGCATCACAGCTCACAGCAACCTCCAACTCCTGGTCTCAAGCGAGTCTCCTGCCTCAGCCTCCCAAGTAGCTGGGATCACAGCACCTGGCTATTTTTTGGTTGCAGCCATCGTTGTTTTGGCGAGCCTGGGCTGGATTCGAACCTGCCACCTTAGGTGTATGTGGCTGGCGCCTTAGCCACTTGAGCCACAGGCACTGAGCCGGTGTGCAGCAATTTTTGTGATAACATTTGAGGGAATGGCTGGGCATGGTAGCTTACACCTAGAATCCTAGCATTTTAGGAGGCCAAGGTGGTAGGACTGCTTGAGCCCAGGGGTTTTGAGACCAGCCTGGGGAAGAGTGAGACCCCATCTCTACAAAAAAACAGATTAGCTAAGCATGATGGTACGCAACTGTAGTCTTAGCTACTCATAATGCTAAGGCAGGTAGGATCACATGAGCCCAGGAATCTAAGGTTGCAGTCAGCTCTGATGACACCACTTCACTCTAGCCACCTATGAACTCTAGCCATGGTGACAGATAAAGACCCTATCTCAAAAGAAAGAAAGAACTACTCAGTAAAAGACGTACATTGTTAAATAAGTACAGGGTAAACAAAATCAAATAGATGTATATACTACAGGACTTAATCAATGTCTGCAATATACTTTTGATCAAGAATCCCTAAGTTCCCAAGAAGAGAACAAGGTATTTCCTATACTCACCTAGCCATGGAAGCCTCTGTCAAAAGACATCCCCAAACATACTTTAGGAAACAATGTATCCAAAAGCCATAGTAGTTTCTCATCTACCAAACACCCACCCACTCACCCCCAACCAAAACACAGAGACAACCCAGTGCCAAGGTGAAAGCTTTAATAAGCGTTGCTCAGAGAGAATCATCTCTCACAGCTGCTGCCAGACTCTACCCACCCCTGCTCTCTTAGCTGGGCAACAGGTGAGTTAGTTGACCAGGGGCAGGGATCTGGACTCTTTAAAGAGAGAGCTGGGGCAAAAGGAGGCTCAGGAGGAACTCTGTGGGGGCTGGGCTCTTGGGAGTGTGGAGAACTAGTGGGCATGGGCTTCACGCTGGCCCTTCTTCAGGCATTCCTAGCAAAGCCACAAGGGGTTCCAGGGGTGTAGGGGTCCCCATGGGCACAGGGTGGGTGCGTTCATGCTTGCGCAGGTCACTGGCACTCAAGAAAGCCTTGGGACAGTGAGGGCAGGAGTAGGGGCGCACAGAGCTGTGTGTACGGCTGTGTTTGCGCAGCCCAGCCCGGTCTGAGAAGCTCTTTCCACACTGGGTGCAGGGAAAGGGCCGGAGCTCTGGGTGTGACCGCTCATGTCGCCGCAGCAATGTCAGTGTGGAGAAGGTCTCCTTGCACTTGCGGCACAAAAACTGGGGGGGCTTCTGGTCAACCTCCTCGCCTCCTCCACCTGGCCCTCCCAAGGGACCAGAAGCCACCCCAACACCAGCATCTGAGCATTCCACATGCTCCACTGTCATTCCTACCACTTGCCACTGTGTGGCCATCACGCCACCAGACTCTGGGGGCAGCCCTAGCAGCCCTGCAGCAGGCTCCCCAAGCCCAGCCCCTGTTGCTGGGGCACCTGAGCCCTCACCGGTCATGCCTACAGGTAGTGCCAACCCCACTACCAGCTCCTGTTGTGGGGGAGCCCCTGCAGCTTCACTGCTTCGATGGGTCCGCTCATGTTTTCTCAGGCTTGATGATACCACAAAGGATTTTCCGCAGGCATTGCAGTGGAAGGGGCGCTCACCTGAGTGCACACGGCTGTGCTTGGTGAGACTAGCACGCTCAGCAAAGGCTCGCCCACACTCCTCACAACGGAAGGGCCGCTGGCCTGAGTGCACCAAGGCATGCCGTTTGAGGTCCCAAGATGCCACAAACGTCTTGTCGCATTGCAGGCACTTGAATGGCCGGTCGCCCGTGTGCACCCGCCGGTGCATGGCCAGGTCAGCCGGCTGCCGGAAGTCCTTGCCGCACTTCTCACAGCGGTAAGGCTTCACACCCTCGTGTGCACGTTGGTGGCGCCGGAAGCTTGACGGGTCTGAGAACATGCGGCCACAGCGAGGGCACAGGAAGGGTTTCTCTCCAGAGTGAGTGCGCTCGTGGCTCTGGTAGGAGCTGAGCTGCGTGAAGCCCTTGCCACAGGCTGGGCAGCGATAGGGCTTCTGTGCGGCATGGATACGCTGGTGGCACGTGAGAGAGGATGAGCGGGAGAAGCTCTTCCCACATTCGGAGCAGAGAAAGGGCCGCTCACCGGTGTGTGACCTATGGGAGTATACTGGATCCAGCATGAAGTTGACAGACCCATAACCTGATCCCCTAACATCCATCCCTGGGGCCTAGGCCCAACCCCCTAAGAGCCACAGGGCTGCACCCCAGAGGGGAAAGTCTTCAGGCTTAGAATACCAGCTGGGCTCTAGCAAGGACCCTCTGAGCCATCCAACCTCAAAGCCAGGAACCTAGGTCAGTCTGATCCCACCCATTCCAAAGGGCTCCATCCCAAGCTGGTGTGCCCCCTCCTACCACCACATTCCCCCCTGTCCAATCAAGGGCAACCACTTGCCCAGCCTTTTACCCCACCTCACGCTCATCCCAGTAGATCAGTCCCACTCACCTTCCCTTTGGCTCATTCCCCTCTTTGAGACTCAACCCCACATTGAGTAACCCCGTAACCCCACTCATTACTGCAGTCACTACTGCCCCCACCCGGGAAGGTGCCCTCACCGCTCGTGGTTGCGCAGATCCTTCAACTCAGCGTAGGCCTTGCCGCAGCGCTCACAGCCGTAGGGCCTCAGGCCAGCATGAGTGCGCCGATGCTTGCGGAACACCGAGGGGTCAGCGAAACTCTTGCCACAGTCCGCACAGGTATAGGGCCGCTCACCTGTGTGACCACGCTGGTGAATCTTGAGCTTGGAGAGCGCGCCATAGGCCTTGGGGCAGTGTGAGCAGCGGAAGGGCAGCTCACCAGCATGCGAGGCCAGGTGCACACGTAGGCACACCGGCTGCATGAAGCGGCGCCCGCACTCAGGACACGGGAAGGGCTTCTCACCAGTGTGGCTGCGCCCATGGCTGCGCAGCTCAGGGGCTGTCTTGTATGCCTTGGGGCATAGCGGGCATGCATAAGGCCGTGGCTTAGCCACTGAACCTGACACCTTGTCCCCACTGGCTTCCTCTGCCTTGGGTTCTGTCTCCAGCTTTGGCTTCACCTCGACCACATCCTCTGTGCAGTTGGCCGGCCCGTGTGTGGCAGCATGCCGTGCTGCCCTGGGCGCATTTGGAAATGTCTTGGTACAGGACAGACATTTATAGCGGCGGCCTGAGCGCTTGTAGCCGGGGGCTGGGGACCGGGCCTCTGCAGCCTCCACAGCCTCCACCTCCATGGGGCTTCTCTGCAAGAGAACCAATGTTAGACCAAGGCCATATCCCTTCATAATTCTTCAAAGGCCTCCCTCTCTCCTCATGAAACTCTCTTATAAAGCCTCCGAAGGAACGTTATCTTATCTGCATTTCCCACCCAGGGTGCAGGACCCCCACATTCTTTCTGCCAAGAATTCCTGGCTCTGACACCCTACTTTCAAGTTTCCTCTCTGATCTGCTCATTGACAAAAGAATTTGGACCAGCTGACCTCAGAGGCACTAAGAGAAGAGGCTGGGGTCACAAAAGGTTCATCTGCACTTCCCTCCTCAACCTCTGAACTTTTCTAAACCTTATGGCATTCCCAGAAGGCCCAGGTTCCATTAGTCTCACCATCTTCCTTCTTCAGCTCAGTGTTCCAGGACTGTGTGAGGATGAAGAGTCCTGTGCAAGGCTGCAGATGCAGAAGGTACCCAGACGTGGGGCTGGCCTGAAAAAGTCTCCAAGCACCCAGGGAAGACAGACCTGGGACCAGAAGAGGGCAGAGCCAATGGGCTAAATATGGTAGTTGGTACTGTTTGGAAGTGATAGGTCCTCAGTGTGTATGTTTTGCTTTTCCTCTCTGGTTGGTTAGCTGTTTGAGACAGCAACTGTTCACACAGAATCCTGGCCTTGCACAGCTGTAAGGGACTCCACCCCAGACAGGAATCTTGGTCCACCCTCTGTTCTGTAATCCTGCTGGGCTCCTATTCCCATAACTCTGGTAATGGGGAGCTCACTCTCTCTCAAGGCAGTCTGAGCCACTGCTAACAGCTAGAAGCCTCTTTCTGAGTTATATTCAATGTATCTGATCTCATATGACCTGGGATACCAGCTCTAGCTGAGGTCCCTACTTTCTGATCCAGAACCCAGACATCCTGCAACCCATCTGCTCCTATGGATCATAGTTGAAAGGAAATAGGATTAATGGCTGCATTAGTCTTAACACCAGCTTATCCTCCCTGGGGGATGAAGAGAAGAGGATTATGGCAGATCCACTTAAGGAGTGTTGGGCAGCTGGTGCTGGGGAAAGGGGGCTGAAGGGAGAGATAAGGAGAGCCAGTATACTCAGAGGCTAGGAGGTCTAAGTTCTACTTCTAGCCCTATGAATGACTTACTATGAGACCTCAGTGAAATTAGTGCTTGTTTCTAGGTCTTTTTCCTCATCTGTACACCTCAGGGGTTGGTGGCTTCTAAGGTAATGACATTGGAAGATGGAGCTGAGCTAAACCAGGAGAATGCTGGGGGAAGTACAGATAGAGGCTGAAGGCCCATTACTGCAGAAGCAGCTTATCTGGGGGGAAGACACAGGAGTCCCTGGGATGAGTGGCAAGGGCTATATCCTGGAAAAAACACCCTTCTGCCTGAAGTCCTGCCTGGGTCCTACAAACTGCCCTTCCCCATACCCCTATGCAGCCAGAATTTTCTCTCTAAAGTACTATATGATGCTTCCTCTCCCCTGCTCAAGAAATTTCCATGTTGGGCTGGGCAAGATGGCTCACACGTGTAATCCTAGCACTCTGGGAGGCCAAGGTGGGCAGATTGCTTGAGCTCAGGAGTTCCAATCCAGTCTGAGCAAGAGAAGATCCTGTCTCTACTAAAAATAGGAAAACTAGTTGTGTGGTGCGTGCCTGTAGGCCCAGCTACTTGAAAGGCTGAGGCAAGAGGATTGGTCAAGCCCAAGAGTTTGAGGTTGCTGTAAGCTATGGTGCCATGACATTCTATTAAAGGTGACAGAGTAAGACTCTGTCTAAAAAAAAAAAAAAAAAAAAAGGGGTGGCACCTGTGGCTCAAGGAGTAAGGTGTGGGCCCCATATACCAGAGGTGGTGGGTTCAAACTTGGCCCTGGCCAAAAAAAAAAAAAAAAAAAAAAAAAATTCCATGGCTTCTATCACAATATGCAAGATTCTAGGTCCTTTTTGGTTGTTCCAAATCCTACCAATCCTTCATGTAAACCCTACTTCCCCCAGGAAGTTCTTTCTGCATCTCCCACTTTGGTTTTTAGCCCCAGTTCCACAACATTCCATTCTACCCTCAACTTAGTTATTTCACTTTTCCCACTAAATGGTGGGGCTTGAATTCTAACCTTCCAGATGAGTTGAATTCCTCCTATGGTTTGAAGGAGCTCCCTCCCTATCTCTGGATGAGACACTCACTCACTTGCTCCTTCTCAGACCACCTCTGCAGAGTCTTCCTGATAGTCTGCTTAATAGGGCAGTGCCTGTGCCTCAGTGGGTAGGGCGCTGGTCCCATATACTGAGGGTGGCAAGTTTGAAGCTGGCCCTGGCCAAACTGCAACAAAAAATCGCTGGGCATTGTGGTGGGCACCTGTGGTCCCAGCTACTCAGGAGGCTGAGGCAAGAGAATCATCTGAGCCCAGGAGATGGAGATTGCTGTGAGCTGTGATGTCAAAGCACTCTACAGAGGGTGATAAAGTAAGACTCTGTCTCTTAAAAAAAAAAAGTCTACTTAATAAAAACGATAGCTCACATTTAATGAGTGCTGCCAAATACCTGGCAGTTCAGGAGCTCACTAGGCTCTACTCACATGGCTGCTCTTTCTTCCCCAACAGCCAAATTACGTCCCACCTCAGGGGCTTTTGCTTGTAAGAGCAGTTCCCTCTCACAGAACTATCCCCCTAGAATCTTTGTATAGCTGTCTTTTGGATTTCATTTGGGTCTCAGCTCCCTGTCACCTCCTCAAAGAGGGCTTTTTTGACCACCTCTCTCTCTCTCTCTTTTTTTCAGTACAACAAAGAAAAATTTTATTTAAGAACAAAGAGAAAGCTTAGAGCCCTTCCAAAGAGAGTTGGAGGTGGTTCCCTCTCATGAATGAAAAGAGATGTGAGAGACAGAGTTGACCAACCTCTCTTATCTTTACCCCTGCCAATCACTTGCTAATCCCTCCTCTTTAATTTACTTTATGGTATCATCTGGATAAAACTTCTTGTAAGTTATCCATGGACCAGGTATCATTCTAAGCATTTTATACATACTATTCAAACAATTGAAGCTAATATCATAGCTACCTAGAACTGTTGTAGAAAGGGTAGGGTCCTGGTTGATTGGATTAATTTTTTTTTTCTTTTCTTTTTTTTTTGGAGATGGAGTCTCACTCTGTTGCCCTGGATAGAGAGCTGTGGATGTCATAGCTCACAGCAACCTCTTGCCTCAGCCTCCCAAATAACTGGAACTACAGGTGCCTGCCACAATGCCTGGCTAGTTTTTCTATTTTTAGTAGAGATGGGGTCTCGCTCTTGCTGAAGGTGGTCTTGAAGTCCTGAGCTCAAGCAATCCACCTGCCCAGCTTCCCACAGTGCTAGGATTATAGGACTGAGCCACCCGATTAGTTTCTTATAAGAAGTGACACCACACTGCTCTTCGTCTTCTCCTAAGGCCTAAGGTGATCTGTGAAAATGGTTCGCTATTCACTTGACCCAGAAAACCCCACAAGTCATGCAAATACAGAGGTTCAAATCTTCGTGGTCACTTTAAGGACACATGTGAAACTGCCCAGGCCATCAAGGGTATGCATATGTGAAAAGCCACCAAGTATCTGAAGGATGTCACTTTAGCAGGGGTCCTCAAACTTTTTAAACAGGGGGCCAGTTCACTGTCTCTCAGACCGTTGGAGGGCTGGACTGCGGGCTCCGGGACAAAGTCGGCTGCTAAGCAGGACAGGCAGTGGTGGCAAAAACAACTGGTGGGCCAGATAAATGTCCTAGGCGGGCCACATGGGGCCCGCAGGCCATAGTTTAAGGACACCTACTTTAAAGAAATAGTGTGGGCTCGGCGCCTGTGGCTCAATCGGCTAAGGCATCAGCCATGTACACCTAAGGTGGCGGGTTTGAATCCCCAGCCCGGACCCGCCAAACAACAATGATGGCTGCAACCAAAAAATGGCTGGGCGTTGTGGCGGGCACCTGTGGTCCCAGCTACTTGGGAGGCTGAGGCAGGAGACTCGCTTGAGCCCAGGAATTGGAGGTTGCTATGAGCTGTGATGGCATGGCACTCTACCCAGGGGGTTAGCTTGAGGCTCCATCTCAAAAAAAAAAAAAAAAAAAAAGAAATAGTGTGTACCATTCTTATGTTGCAATGGTGGAGGTGGTAGGTGTGCTGAGGCCAAATAGTGGGGCTGGACACAGAGTTGGTGGCCCAAATCTGAATTTTTGTTGCACATGTTTAAAAATGCAGAGAGTAGGCTCAGCACCTGTGGCTCAAGTGGCTAAGGTGCCAGCCACATACACCAGAGCTGGTAGGTTCAAATCCAGCCCGGGCCTGCCAAACAACAATGATGGCTGTAATGGCCGGGTGTTATGGCAGGTGCCTGTAGTCTCAGCTACTTGGGAGGCTGAGGTAGGAGAATCACTTGAGCCCAGGAGTTGGAGGTTGCTATGGGCTGTAATGCCACAGCACTCTACCCAGGGCAACAGCTTGAGGCTCTGTTTCAAAAAAAAAAAAAAATGCAGAGAGTAGCTGGGTGCAGTGGCTCATGCTTGTAATTCTAGCACTCTGGGAGGCCAAGACCAGTGCCTGAACTCACAGGTTGAGACCAACCTGAGCGAGAGGAAGACCCTGTCTCTAAAAAACAGCCAGGTATTATGTCAGGTGCCTGTAGTCCCAGCTCCTTGGGCCACTTAGGCAAGAAGATCGCTTGAACCCAAGAGTTTAAAGTTGCTGTGAGCTATGTTGCCATGGCACTCAGGGTGACAAAGTGAGACTCTGTCTTTAAAAAAAAAACGCAGAGAGTAATGCTGAGCTTAAGGGTTTAAATGTAGATTCTCTGGTCTTTGAGCATAGCCAGATGAACAAAGCGCCCAAGATGCATCGCTGAACTTACAGAGCTCATGGTCGCCTTAACCTATACATCAGCTCCCCCCTGCCACATAGAGATGATCCTTACTGAAAAGGAACAAATTGTTCCCAAACCAGAAGAGGAAGTAGAACAGAAGAAAAAGATATTCCAGAAGAAACAAAAACTCATGGCATGGGAATAGATGGCAACATAAGATAAAAGGATGTAACAATAAAAAAAAAAAGTGACACCACAAAGAAGCAAACTAGTCATGGTCACAGCCAGTATTCAAAGCCAGGTGGTCAGACTCCCAAATTTAGCACTCTGTTCACTAAATATTGCTTTGCTAGCATATACACATCTTTTTTTTTTTTCTTGAGACAGAGCCTCAAGCTGTCCCCCTGGGTAGAGTGCTGTGGCGTCACAGCTCACAGCAACCTCCAGCTCCTGGGCTCAAGCAAGTCTCCTGCCTCAGCCTCCCAAGAAGCTGGGACCCCAGGGCACCTGCCACAACGCCCGGCTATTTTTTGGTTGCAGCCGTCATTGTTGTTTGGTGGGCCCAGGTTGGATTCGAACCCACCATCTTAGGTGTATGTGGCTGGCGCCTTAGCCACTTGAGCCACAGGCGCCAAGTCAGCATATACACATCTTATTGTTTGGTGGTTAATTCTTTGTCTCCATCACTAGAGTCCACACTGACAAAGAGCCAGGCAACTTTGACTATTTGTATCCTCTACATACACCAGAACCTCATTTAGTGACACCCCAAAATGGAAGGAAACAACCTTAGATACAATTTGAGCCAGGTATATAGCCACTGATTTCCCCCATAGCAGGAGTTTGTAGGAATGTCCATCAGTAACTATATATATGTGTGTGTGTATATATATATATATTTTTTTTTTTTGAGACAGAGTCTCACTTTGTCACCCTGAGTAGAGTGCTGTGGCATCACAGTTCACAGCAACTTCAAACTCCTGGGCTTAAGTCATTATTTTGCCTCAGCCTCCCAAGTAGCTGGGACTACGGGCGCCCACCATGGTGCCCACCACAACGCCTGGCTATTTTTAGAGGTGAGGTCTTGCTCTGGCACAGGGTGGTCTGAAACTTGTGAGCTCAGGCAATCCACCCACCTTGGCCTCCCAGAGTGCTAGGATTATGGGTACTGTGCCCGGCCACCCCCTTTTTTTAAGAGAGAGACAGGGTTTCCCCCTGTTGCCCAAGATGGGGTGCAGTGGCCCAATCATAGTTACCTATAATCTCAAACTCCTGGGCTCAAGTGATCCTCCCAGCCCAAGTAGCTGAGATTACAGGTGCACACTCCTGGATAATTTTCTTAATTTTTGCAGAGATAAAGATCTCACTATATTGGCCAGGTTGGCCTTGAATACCCTACCTCAAGCCATCCTCCATCCTCAGCCTCCCAAAGTGCTGAGATTATAGGTGTGAGCCACCATGCCTAGTCAATAACTCTTTATTAACTGAATTTTTCTGGCTTCCTAAGTTCACAAGGTCCAGCTCTTGTTCCAGTGTCCCACAGTGGGTTTACTGTTGTTTGTGGTGTCTCTTCTCTTCCCTTAAAAAGGACAATAAGAAACAACTGTTGGCTGGGCTCCGTTAACAAAGTGGTTACAGCACCAGCCACATACACCAGGGCTGACAGGTTCGAACGTAGCCCAGCTAAACAACAACAACTGCAGGCGCCTGTGGCTCAAGTGGCTAAGGCGCCAGCCACATACACCTAAGGTGGTGGGTTCGAATCCAGCCCAGGCCTGCCAAACAACAATGATGGCTGCAACCAAAAAAAATAGCCAGGCGTGGTGGGCCGCCTGTGGTCCCAGCTACTTGGGAGGCAGTGGCAGGAGACTCGCTTGAGCCCAGTAGTTGGAGGTTGCTGAGTTGTGATGCCACGGCACTCTACCCAGGGGGCCAGCTTGAGGCTCTGTCAAGAGAGAGACAGGGTTTTTGAGATTAAAAAATCTCAAAAAAAAAAATGACAACTGCAACAAAAAAGAAAATAGCCAGGCATTGTAGCGGGTGCCTGTAGTCCCAGCTACTTGGGAGGCTGAGGCAAGATAATCGCTTAAGCCCAAGAGTTTGAGGTGAGCTCAAACTGTGAGCTGTGACACCATAGTACTCCACCAAGGGCAACAAAGTGAGACTCTGTCTCAAAAAAAAAAAAAAAAAAAAAAAAGAAAAAGAAACAACTGTTGTGTGTGGTGATGGAACCCTGTTTTTGCTTCACTGCTGTCTCACCAGGAGAGAGTGCTTTCCCAAAAAGCTTAGGCTAGGCCCCTGGGATGGATGAGGTGAAAAAGGAGTCATCTCAGTCTCCCCATCCCTACCTAAAGAGGTCATCACACAAGCCTCATTGGCTATGAGAGATCTGGTGGTTGAAGAACCGTTCAGAGGTGAGTGCTAACCATCTCTAGGCTTTCAGCCTTCTCAGTTCACAACCTGATCCCAACCTACTTTTCAGATTTGGCTAGAGTTCAGGGATCAGTTTCCCTTCCGACAGGGACTAAGCTCCAGCCACTTCCCCACGCCTATATGCAATTTACTGTGCCTCAGAAGCCCTTGCTTTTCCATGAGAAAACTCTTTTACGTCCTTCAAGTTCCCACTTCCCGAGAGCCCTCAGGGATACAGGAGAAGTAAGGGCTCCACGGCGCTCTGGGCTTCAGTTTCCTTATCAGTAAAATGGGGCCCGTAAACTATGGGGGAGTTTGAAGGGTGTTACGGCCTAGAGAGGCAATAAGGAAGAGCCAAGAGCTACATTAATCCTGCTTTCGTCACTCCTCAGCACCTCCGCTAGACAGGCAGCCCCTGCAGGGAAGGACCCTGAGCTGACTAATCTGGTTATAAAACCTCGGAAAACGTGGCTTTGGAGAACATTTCACGAAGGAGATAAGGAAGAACGAGATAATGAACAAATGAATGGATGGAGCACCGAATACAGGACAAAGGCTTGCAAGATGGCGTTCTTTAGGACCGCGGGAGGGGTGGTCAAAGCCTCGGCCCGGGAGGGGGGCCACAGGCGCCAAGACCTTGCTAAGTTGGCCACCCAACAGACACAAAAGCTCGCAACATGGCGGGCTCTAGGACCCCAGGGTCCGCACCGCGCAAGGTCGACAGCCGCGCGGGCCGATCCCAGGTGTCCGCAGCAGCCGGCCCACGGAGACAACCGGCGGGTTCTAGGACCTGCTGGGCCAGGAGCCCGCCTGGGGCCACTCACCGCCCGCCCCGCCCGCGCTGCTCGCGCTGGGCCAACCCAGTCCGTCCTCGGCGCTCACAGAGAAACTGAGACCAGCAGATCGCGTCCGCGCGGGGGTCAACCGGGGCCCCAGAAGCTTCCTGCCGGCGTTTCCTACCTGGTCAGACTTGGCCTGGCTCCTTGGTGTCGGCGGCGTCTCCTCGTACTGACCAAGCCCGGGACACTGCTAGAAAAGGGCTGGCGCTAGGACCCAGCCGGCGGGGGGGCGGGGGGAGGGGAGGCGGGGCCGCCTGGCATGCGAGCGGAAGTGGAAGGTGCTTTCCCTGTTAGGGAGGAAGGAAAAATTCACTGGGGAACCTCCAGCCTATCGCGGTAGAGAAACATCTTGCAAGAGGTCTGTGTGGGTGCTAAGAGAAGGCGACGCTGGGCAGGTACACACCAGGCTATTCCTAGCCTGGGACCAGGCCACCGGAAGGGTCTCCAAGAACTAGAAGGTGGGAGAACAGAAGGGCCATGCTTAGGCTTTGTAATACCTAAATCCGCTTACATTCCACATTTCCTTTAATTGCAAGGAGTGGATTTAATGAAGCTTCTCCATCTATCCTGGGAAGAGTCAGGGAGTCCCACGAAAAGTGTCACCAAAGTACAGTAAACCAAGAGCTACAAAATATTTTTTTTCCCCTCTTCTGCGCTTATTCAATGTGCACCGGAACGATTTTAGCAACTCTTGCCGGAAGTGTGGCTAAGGTAGTAGGTAAAAACTCTGCTCTGCGACCTACATGGGCGGGGCCAGAATGGCGCGGAGCCTGAGTGGCGCCGAGCTAGAAGCTAGCGCCGGAAGTGTGTCTGTGTCGAAGGCCTGCTTGGAGGCCGGACAGGAAGTGTTCCCAAGGCGGAAGTTTCGCGGGGAAGCTTTTGCACCAGGGACACTTCCTGTTTCCTAGTAACAATAGGAAGTATAGTGTCCGCGGATCTGGTGGTAGACTCTTGGCTCGTGCCAGCTGCGCCCTTTTCCCCGCTTACTTCACCGCGTTCCCTCTCCTCCCACCTCCCGGGAACCCTGGCTGAATGTGCCTGTGTGGGAGCGCGAGAGCCACCCCTTGGGGCTCGCGGCTGCAGTTAGGGTAAGGGTCCCAGTGCGCAGGCGCGCTCCCGTTCGCGGTCCCCAACGGACGCGCCCGCGGCGGGAACAGAAGGGGCTGCGGGTGAGAGGTAGGGGACATTGAAGGAAATTGGCAGAGAATAGGAGTGAGTTCAGAGGACTTCACTGGTGGTTGATTAGGGGAAGGGACTCAAGTGCAGAAGGCCTTTGTGAGGTGAGAGGGTTTAGAGTGGAAGATAAGAATTGTACTGGGGTTCCATGGGAATGAAGTGTCAGAATTGGAGGACAGGTGATACAGGAGGCACAAAGGGCTGCTACTGAGAGAGCAAGGGCTTCGGAATGAAGATTGCCTCAGTCATTGGGTTTGCTCGTGGAAATTACTAACAGGCGTTGCAGCGCGTTGTGAGAAGTGAGACAATATATTTTATTTAGCACAGTGCCTGGCACATGGTAATATCAGCATGAGTTGCTGTCGTCATCATCAGTATGGAGGAGAGGAGGTAGAAGAATAAGAAAGGATGATGAGGGTACAGTAAGGAGGCATGGGAGAGAAAAGGCAATGAAGTGAAATTCCAACTTGAAATGGAATGAGAGTTCGAGGATGAAGGATAGTTTGGGTTCAGGGGAAGTAAGTAAAGGCAGTGGCCAAGAGAATCTTTGGGAAAGGAGACCTTGTGTCACTGAAAGGCTGTGGGGAGGCGAGGGAATGAGCCAGCCCTTTCCCTAAGGAGAACCTCCAAGCTCTGCTCTCAGGTCCTCAGTTATCAGCTGGAGAAAGCATCTGCTTTTTAGTGCTTCTGGGCTACTCTATTTAGCTGAAGGGTGAAGGAGGAAGGATTAAATTTCTCTGAAGAGGTTTCCTTTTAAGATGTCGCAGTAAATTTTGTTTGTTTCAGAATTACAAAGACCAGAGGGTTAAAGATAGTAGTGCCTTTTGGATTTGGTCTGAGGAACATAATAGGTCTGTGATCAGAAGTAGATTTCATCCCTTAGTTTCTTTATGTTTCTAGGGATGGCTTAAGCCTAGGTAGCTCCCATTTTGGGAGCTTATGCCCAGAGACTTTAAACAATAGTACCTCCTGATTAGCTCTAATAGAAAGGAGGTCTTTGGGCATTAATGCTTGGGGAACGTCTCAGTGGCCTCAGGTGAACTTGTTGCTCATAGAACCAAGAGGCAAGGTTAATTCAGGTGTTCCTTTTGACCACTGCCCCTCTTCCTAGGCCTTGGTCCCTCCACCGGAAGATGCTGCTGCCACCTGTCTACTCCTGAACTTTTGGGGTTCTGCCACGTTGCCCCATGGAGGACACACCCCTCTCACTCAGCTGCTCCGACTGTCAGCGCCACTTTCCTAGCCTCCCAGAACTGTCACGGCACCGAGAACTGCTCCATCCATCTCCTAATCAGGATAGTGCAGAGGCTGACAGTATCCCTCGGCCCTATCGCTGCCAGCAGTGTGGGCGGGGCTACCGTCACCCAGGGAGCCTAGTCAACCACCGAAGGACCCACGAGACTGGCCTTTTCCCCTGTACCACTTGTGGTAAGGATTTCACCAATCCTATGGCTCTCAAGAGCCACATGAGGACTCATGCTCCTGAGGGCCGCCGCAGGCGCAGACCCCCACGCCACAAAGAAGCCACTCCATGCCTCCAGGGTGAGACGGTGCCTACTGATTCCTGGGGCCAGAGGCTTGGCCCTGGTGAAGGCTGGGAAGACCGGACAAAACATACTGAAGAGACACCTGATTATGAGTCTGGACCTGACCCCAGAACAGCTTCAGATACTTGGGAAGATTCATCCCCTGGACAAAAAGAAGGCTGGGAATGCCAGCCAGATCCTGGGGAGGGTGCAGAAGACTGGGAGCCTGCCACCAACTCTGTTAGAGCTCCACCACTCCCCACCCCAGCCAGTAGCCTCCTTAGCAATTTGGAACAGTATTTGGCTGAATCAGTAGTGAACTTCACAGGAGGCCAAGAGCCCACTCAGTCCCCTCCTGCTGAGGAGGAGCGGCGGTACAAGTGCAGTCAATGTGGTAAAACCTACAAACATGCTGGGAGCCTCACCAACCACCGCCAGAGCCATACTCTGGGCATCTACCCTTGTGCCATCTGCTTTAAGGAGTTCTCTAACCTCATGGCTCTGAAGAACCACTCTCGACTCCATGCTCAGTATCGGCCTTACCACTGTCCGCACTGCCCCCGTGCTTTCCGGCTTCCCCGGGAATTGGTGGAACACCAGCAGTCCCATGAGAATGAAAAACAGGAGCAACCATGGGAAGACAAAAGGATTCCTACCACCAATGGGCACATAGATCAGAGCAGCCCAGACCAGCTCCCTAGTAAACAGATGCTCAATGGCTCTGGGGAACTAGAGGACAGTGGCCTGGAAGAATACCGGCCTTTCCGCTGTGGGGAATGTGGGCGTACTTACCGCCATGCTGGGAGCCTCATCAACCATCGTAAGAGCCACCAGACAGGTGTCTATCCCTGTTCAGTATGTTCTAAGCAGCTGTTCAATGCGGCTGCCCTCAAAAACCATGTGCGAGCTCATCACAGACCCCGGCAAGGACTTGGGGAAGATGGGCAGCCATCTGTGCCGCCAGATTCCCAAATGCTGGCTGATACTACACACTCTGAGAAAGATGTCCCCACCACCATACTGGATCATCGGCCCTATAAATGCAACGAATGTGGCCGAGCTTACCGCCACCGAGGGAGCCTGGTAAACCATCGCCACAGCCATCGGACAGGAGAGTATCAGTGCTCACTTTGTCCCCGCAAATACCCCAATCTTATGGCCCTCCGCAATCATGTGCGGGTACATTGCAAGGCTGCTCGTCGAAATGCAGATCCAGGTACTGAGGGTACCTCCAGCTACCTGAAGGTAGAACGCCCATCTGACCTAGTGGGAGCAGAGGCAGCACCACACACAGATCAGGAGCATGTGTGTAAACATGAAGAGGAGACCACTGATACTTCCTCAACAGTGGAGAGAACAGCACCACAGATATGTGGCATCTGTGGGATGCTATTTGAAGACCCTCAGAGCCTTGAACAACACGGCCTGACACATAGGGAAGGAGAAAATAGGACAGAAACCAAGGTGTCACCTCCTCGGGCATTTGCTTGCCGAGACTGTGGAAAGAGTTATCGGCACTCTGGCAGCCTTATCAATCACAGACAAACCCACCAGACAGGGGACTTCAGTTGTGGGGCCTGTGCCAAACACTTCCATACCATGGCTGCTATGAAGAACCATCTGCGACGCCACAGTCGACGGCGGAGCAGGCGGCATTGGAATCGAGCTGGGAGTGCTGGTGATGGGGAAGAAGGCAAACTCCTGTCAGGGGAGAACTGGGCCCAGGAGTTGGAAGACAATGAGAATCTGGACTCTCCCCAAAACCCTTTGGGGGAAAGTCCTTGTAGGGCTGAAAGGGAAAGTGATGACTTTTTGCAGGCTGAATCTAAAGGAGACAAATGTAGGCTTGAGAGGGATGAGCCCTGTTTACAGGGTGATAAAGAAAACAGAGGCACTGAACAACTGGAAAGGAAGGAAGTCTGTTTCCTTGATAACTTGAATATCCCAGGTGATGAAGAAAGTGATGGGACTCACTTCTGTGATGGCCTCACTGGGGTGGACAAGGACCAGAAATCACTCACTGGCCAGCCCCACTCCTCTTCCTACTCTGCAGAAGCTGTTTCTGGCTGGCAGACTGAGGTTGCTCACACATGTTCTGACTGTGGGCATTCTTTCCCTCATGCCACTGGCCTGCTGAGCCACAGGCCCTGCCATCCACCAGGCATCTATCAGTGTTCCCTCTGCCCAAAGGAGTTTGGCTCTCTGCCTGCGCTACGCAGCCACTTCCAGAACCATGGTCCCGGGGAGGTGGCCTCAGCACAGCCTTTCCTCTGCTGCCTCTGTGGCATGATCTTCCCTGGGCGGGCTGGCTACAGGCTTCACCAGCGCCAAGCTCACAATTCCTCTGGCATGACTGAGGGCTCAGAAGAGGAGGGGGAAGAGGAAGGAGCAGCAGAGGCAGCCTCTGCTGAGAACCCACCACTGCAGCTCTCAGAAGCAGAGCTGCTCAATCAGCTACAGCGGGAGGTGGAGGCTCTGGATGGAGCAGGTTATGGGCACATCTGTGGCTGCTGTGGTCAAACGTATGATGACCTAGGGAGCCTGGAGCGTCACCACCAGAGTCAAATTTCTGGGAGTACCACAGACAAGGCTGCCAGCCCTTTGGAAGCATCAGGTGATGCCACAGAGGTGGCTACAGATGATGTCTTGGGCATAGTAACCTCTGTCTCTGGCAAGAATGGAGACACAAAGTCTGAAGAAGGAGCAGGTGTCACAGTAGTAGATAACCTCTGTATGCCTGGTGGTGAAAGTTTGCTGGAGACTCAGCCCCGCCCCTTCCGCTGTAACCAGTGTGGCAAGACCTATCGTCATGGGGGCAGTCTGGTGAACCACCGTAAGATCCACCAGACTGGAGAGTTCATCTGCCCCGTCTGTTCCCGCTGCTACCCCAATCTGGCTGCTTACCGAAATCATCTGCGGAACCACCCTCGTTGTAAAGGCTCTGAGCCCCAGGTGGGGCCCATCACAGAGGCAGGAGGCAAAAGCGAGCCTCAGAACGTGGCAGAGATGGGACCAGGGCCAGCAGAAGTGGAGAAGTTTGAGGAAGAACTTAAAGTGGAGCCCCTGGAGGAGGTAGCAAGGGTGAAAGAAGAGATGTGGGAGGAGACCACTGTGAAGGGGGAGGACATAGAGCCAAGGCTGGAAACTGCAGAGAAGGGCTGCCAGACTGAGGCCAGCTCTGAGCGGCCCTTTAGCTGTGAGGTATGTGGCCGGTCCTACAAGCATGCTGGCAGCCTCATCAACCACCGGCAGAGCCATCAGACTGGCCATTTTGGCTGCCAGGCCTGCTCCAAGGGCTTCTCAAACCTCATGTCCCTCAAGAACCATAGGCGCATTCATGCAGATCCCCGTCGTTTCCGCTGCAATGAGTGTGGGAAGGCTTTCCGTCTTCGGAAACAGCTGGCCAGCCACCAGCAGGTCCACATTGAGCGGCGTGGGGTTGGGGGTACCCGAAAACTGACACGGGAAGATCGGCCCTTCCGGTGTGGACAGTGTGGGCGGACCTACCGCCACGCTGGCAGCCTCCTGAACCACCGGCGCAGCCATGAGATAGGCCAGTACAGCTGCCCCACCTGCCCCAAGACCTGCTCCAACCGCATGGCCCTGAAGGACCATCAAAGACTACACTCAGAGAGTCGTCGACGGCGGGCTGGACGGTCTCGGCGGTCATCTGTGCGCTGTGCCCTCTGTGGCCACGGGTTCCCTGGCCGGGGGTCTTTAGAGCGGCACCTGCGAGAGCATGAGAAGACAAAAAGGGAGCTGGCCAGTGATCTGAGAGGTCCAAGTGCCACAAAGGGCAATCTGGCCAATAACCAGGTACTAGAAGGCCAGTCAGGTGGAGCTGAGTCAGTACCCCAGCGGGAGGACCAAGCCATGAGGCCAGGGGAGCACAGTCAGAGCCCCGATAGGGCAGCAGATACAGAAACCACAAAGCCAGTGTCCTGGGGCACAGGGAAGGCAGATCGGTGGCCGAGAGACAGAGGACTGGTGAATCATGAAGGAGATTGGGTTTCTCATGGTCAGGTACTGACCGAGCCAGATGAGTCAGAGGACGGTGTCCCCAGGAGTCCTTGCCACCTTGATGACAGCCAGTCCAATGGCCCTAGTCTGAGTCATATGGATAGCTGGAACAACAACAGATCCCAGCTTCAGCCAGAGAGCCACTCCTTTTCCTGCAGCCAATGTGGAAAGACCTACTGCCAGTCAGGCAGCCTCTTGAACCACCAAAATACACACAAGACAGACCGACACTATTGCCTGCTCTGCTCCAAGGAGTTCTTGAATCCTGTGGCCACTAAGAGCCACAGCCACAACCACATAGATGCTCAGACCTTTGTCTGCCCTGACTGTGGCAAGGCCTTTCAGTCCCACCATGAACTGGCCAGCCACCTGCAGACTCATTCCAGAGGCTACAGTCAGGTGCCAGGCAAGACAGAGGAAGCCAGAGGTCCCAATGCTGGGACTGTGGAGGATGAGGTGAGTCTCACTGGTCAAGAGAAAGCCCAAGAGTCCCCATCAGAAGTCCCCAGACCCCCAGGAGAGAATGCTGAGAGAGCTAGTGGAGGGCAAAGAGTAAAGTCCACAGTGGCTGAAGACAAAGAACGGCCCTTCCGCTGTGCCCAGTGTGGGCGTTCCTATCGCCATGCTGGCAGCCTGCTGAACCACCAGAAAGCCCACACCACTGGACTGTATCCCTGCTCACTCTGCCCCAAACTTCTACCCAACCTGCTGTCTCTTAAGAACCATGGCAGGACCCACACAGATCCCAAGCGCCACCGCTGTGGTATCTGTGGTAAGGCCTTCCGGACAGCTGCCCGACTGGAGGGCCATGGGAGGGTCCATGCACCCCGGGAGGGACCTTTCACCTGCCTGCATTGTCCCCGCCACTTCCGCCGCCGAATCAGCTTCCTGCAGCACCAGCAGCAGCACCAAGAGGAATGGACGGTGGCCAGCTCTGGTACGGGGGCATGAGCGGGCTCCAGCAGAGGATTGAAGGGTCCCAGAAGGAGGTGGGCACACAGTGGAGAGAGAAATTGGGCCCCAAGGTGGGTGGGGGGCAAGGAGTGAGAGGAGAAAGTCATGTGGATCTCAGGAGGTAGCTGAGGGCTTGGACATGGAGAAAACTGGTATGAGGATGCTGCCTTTGGAGCAGCTGAGATCTGTACCCCAGGTCAGATGACAGTGCTGGGGTGGAGGATAGTCAGTGGGAGGGGCAACTATTTGGGCTCCTTAGCTTTGCTATAGCCAAAGAGGAATGATCCTTCTTTTTCTCAGGGGTAGGGTAGGAACCACATTTGGAGACGCTCCTGCTTTAGCCAGTAAAGTAATGATTTCCAGAGAAAAGGTTGGAGACTTTAATTTGGTTTAGGTTCTTTTCTTTCCTAGAGCAGTAGGGAACCAGGGAATGAGGAAAGGGGCATGGGCTTCCATGCTGGCTTGGCCATGGAAACTTGCTCACTGGTTGGCACCCAACTAACTCTATTCCTCTTCCTATATCTTATCTCTGCCCTTCCTCTTCTTTTTTTTTTCTTTTTTCTTTTTTTTTCAGACAGAGCCTCACTATGTTGCCCTGGGTAGAGTACCGTGACATCACAGCTCACAGCAACCTCCAACTCTTGGGCTTAAGCAGTTCTCTTGCCTTAGCCTCCCAAGTAGCTGGGACTACACGTGCCCACCATAGTGCCTGCCTATTTTTTGTGGCAGTTGCCATTGTTAAGCTGGCCTGGGCCAGTTCAAACCCTCCAGCTTCAGTGCATGTGGCTGGCACTATAACCACTGTGCTATAGGCGCCGAGCCCCTTCTTTTTTTCTTGAAAACCAGACCTCTGGTCCTTTCCTATCAGCATTGCCCACATTGCTTCTCCTCTTTATTCAACTTCTTTCTTCTTCCTCTGCTGTATTTTTTATTTATTTATTTGAGACAGAGCCTCAAGCTGTCACCCTGTGTAGAGTGCTGTGGCATCACAGGTCACAGCAGTCTCCAACTCTTGGGCTTAAGTGATTCTCTTGCCTCAGCCTCCCAAGTAACTGGGACTATAGGTGCCCGCCACAACACCCAGCTATTTTTTGATTGCAGTTGTCGTTGTTTGGCAGGCCCGGGCTGGATTCGAACCCACCGTCTCTGGTGTATGTGGCTAGCGCCTTAGCCACTTGAGGTACAGGCGCCGAGCTCTGTATTTTTTTTTTTTAATGATACAACTAAACCACCCTTTCCACCCTTCACCCCTGCTGCACACCTTTAACTGGAGGACTGAGTCACAGATAATTGTTTCTTTGAAGCTGAGGCCCAGCTGTAGCAACAGCAATCATAAGCCCCATCTCACATCCTTTATCAAAAGTATCTCCATGCAGCGTTGCCTCCACCCAGCCCTGTTGGAGGATGAGGCTGCGAAGGATTGGGACAGCTTGTTCTTTCAGCAAGCCCTGGATTTGTTCTCTCTTCACCTTCTCTCTAGAGAGGAGGACCCATTCCATTTAGCAGTCACCAAGGGCTGAGACATGGGCCTTGACCAGTACTTGTCAGGGAAGGAGAAAATGGTGGGTTAGAGTCCCTTGAGGGCTGAAGGGATGGCTTTCAGGATAAAAGATTTCTTAAGACCTTGAGGGAAAGGAGTGAATAGCCAGATAGCTCTCCACGGCTGATAAAATAACTGGGAGTCCTAGGATTCTTGGGTTCTCTGGGGCCATGGCAAGAGAATGGCCCATAGGGCTGGGGGTGGGGATTATAAGCTGTGTAGGGTTTGCCCCCTCAGTGACCTCTTTCTCTCCTCAGGAGCCCCAGTGGCACCAGCAGTGGGCAAAGAGGACTTGTCACTGCCCCCTCCACCCACTCCCACGACCCCTCTCCTGGACCCTTCACCCCAGTGGCCTGCAGACCTCAGCTTCTCGACCTGAACTTCAAGTCTCCAAAGATCAGAATATTGTAGGGGGAGGGGGGAGTACAGGCAGGGAGGGGCTTGATCTCCATGTTTTGCTCAGGAGTAGTTTGGACATCCCTATCTCTTTTCTTCTCTCCTACAGAGGACCCAACTCTGGCTTCTTCCTTACAAAGGGGTGGGGCATCCTCCTGTCCCTGCCCTTGAAAGACCTTTTTCTCTAGCCTTTGTCACTGTGCTTTTCCTGGTGCCAGCCTCTGCCAAGATGCTGGGCCACCCTTACCAGCCAGATTCCAACACTGGGGAGAGGCAGATTCAGAGTGCCATGGGTGGGAATGTTGCCTGTGGAAGGGGAGACTTTTGCTACGATTTGTAACTTATTTTTTAAAGTCTATTTTGTAACAATTTATTTAAGTTTAAAAAAAGGAAAATTGCTCCCCCCCCAAAAAAAATTTTTTTTGAAACATGTGCCTGGAGTGATTGTATCTGAGTGGAGAAAGGGTAGAGAAAGCTGGAGACACTGAACCTGTTGAAGAGCAGGGCTGGTATGGGAGCATCACAGGTGACATCCCTGTCCTGCAGGGTGGGGAATGGGGGCATTGGCTGGTCCTGGGCAGGTTTTTCTTCCCATAACCACCTGGGCTTTGGGGCCTGCCCCTGTCCTGGAGCCACACATGGAAATGAGGAGGGACGGGGGCAGTGAGGCAGGGATTGTCTGGATGTGTCTGTCAGCACCTGGCTGGTTGGCCTGTTAGAGAAAGAGAAGGGATGTAGGGTTGGCCTTATCTTCAACTTTGCTCACTTCCTTTAAGGAGCAGGATCTGTCTTTGCCCCCATGACAGATGAGAGAAAGTACTGAGGCTCAAAGGGGTGAGATGCTCCGAGTCACCAGGATTTGAATTACATGGGTCTGTCTACTGCCCCACCCCATGCAGGACAGCTAGAGGTGGGCCAGAACAGTGATTTCCCTAGAGAGGAAGGGTTTGGCAGGGAGGTCCCAGGGCCACATACTCATGTTAGCCAGACAGCTTCCAGTCTCAGCTTCAGGCTCTGGCTCCTCGGTGAAATAGACCTGCCAGTCCAAACTGCTGATCCAGTCTTCATAGGCTGGGAGTGCTGTGAAGACTGCAGGCCTTGCAGGGCCTTGACAGGCATCTCCAAAGCTATGTAGCCCAGCCAGGAACCATGTGCCTCTCACCTCATTCACCACTGGTGCCCCGGATAGGCCCTGTCAGGGTCACATAACACTAGGTGACTTCCACTTTCCTTTAGGCAGCTGTGGGGACCAGGGGATGAAGCTCTGGCTATTTGGGGCGCTTTTTAGCAAAAAGGCCTAGTTTCAGGTGGGAGGCAGGGCTACAGGCCAACCCTGGCAGAAGGTCTCTGTTTCTTCTTGGTTTTGTTTTTGTTCTTTTAGAGATGGGGTCTTGCTATGTTGCCTAGGCTGGAATATAGCAACATGATCACAGTTCACTGCCATTTTGAACTTGCCAGCTTAAGTGATCCTTCTGCCTCGGCTTCCTGTGTAGCAAGGGCTACAGGTATGTGCTACTATGCCCAGTTAACTTAAAATTTTTTTTCCTAGAGATGGGTTCCTGCTGTGTTGCTCAGGCTAGTCTCATACCCCTGGACTCAAGTGATCTGCTTCCCCAAGTCACTGAGATTATTGCACCTGGCCTAGAAGGTCTCTTTTGTGTGTGTGTGTGTATGTGTGAAAGAGTCTCACTTTCTCACGCTGGGTAGAGTGCTATGGTGTCATAGCTCACAGCAACCTCAAACTTGTGGACTCAAGCGATTCTCTTGTCTCAGCCTCCAAGTAGCTGGGACTACAGGTGCCCACCACAACACCCAGCTTTTTTTTTAGACATGGTCTGGCTCTTGCTTGGGCTGGTCTCAAAACACGTGAGCTCAGGCAATCCACCTGCCTCAGTCTTCCAGAATGCTAGGATTACAGGCGTGAGCCACTGTGCCTGGCCAGTGGTGTCATAGTAGCTCATAGCAACCTCAGTCTCTTGGGCTAAAATGATCCTCTTGCCTCAGCCTCTAGAGTAGCTGGGACTACAGGCACCTGCGACAATGCCCAGCTAGTTTTCTTCTGTTTTAGTAGAGATGTGGTCTCGCTCTTGCTCAGGCTGGTCTCTAACTTGTGAGCTCAAGCAATCCACCTGCCTTGTCCTCCCAGAGTGCTAGGATTATAGGCGTTAGGCTGGCCTTAGAAGGTTGCCTCTTGAACTACAGGATGAGGGGTTACTAGGAACCTGTTGTGTTTGGGGGACTGGGACTCACCTCACATTGGGGTTGCTCGCCTACCACACTGGTACACACCATCCCTGGCAGAATGGAACTGCCGTCACCCCCAGAAGCTGCATGTAGCCGGCTACAGGCCCTAGGTCCCAGGAGGGTCACAGGTACTGTCTGGGGGAAGCTGATTCCTGTAAGGAAAAGATCCAGCTGCCCCAGTGGCCTTTAAGCTGGATGGACAGCTGTCAGTGGCCCTGGTCCTACATACCTGCTCCTTGACGGGCCAGCCCTAGGATCCAGCCACGTTCCCCATCAAGCAGGTGGTGGTCAGCATAAGGCAAGCAGAGAGGCCGGAGATTGGGGCCCAGTGTCACAGGCTGGGCCAGTAGCAGGAGGGCCACATCATAGCCCCCCTCTGGGTGGGTATAGGCACCATGTAGGATGAGTTGCTTTAGGCCCCACTCCTCTGGTCTGGTCCCCAGCCCTACACTCCATTCCTCTGGGGTCTGGCGCCTGTGTAGAGGGAGTATCAACACAGAGGGTGGCAGAGGTGCCAGCAGGGGCAGGGGGCACAAAAAGGGATATATGGCTCACCCGATGAAGCAATGGGCAGCAGTAAGCACCACCTCCTCTGACACTAGGGCTCCACCACAGGCCAGCTTCCCTTGGTGCTTTAGCCTAGCATCCCAGGGCCACGGGGAAGGGGCTCCTGCTTGAGGACCTAGTTTCTTCAAGGACCCACAGGCTGAAACAAAAGCATTACATCATGTGACTTAAGTGTCCACTGCTTGCCAGGCCCTGTGCTAAGCGCTTCCTACTTTCTATTGACTCCTCCCAATATCCTTAATTTTTTTAACCCTCATTACTGAAGGTAACCAAAGTTCCAGGAGGGTAAGTGACTTTCTAGCTTTGTAACCACAGGCAAGGAACAGACTTGAGATTGAGAAGCCGGGGCCCCATCCTAACCTCCTGGGATGGCCCTGCTTATGACTCCCTTCGCCCCACCCGTCTGTACCCTCCAGGCTGGGACTGGTTCCAATAGTCCTGGCTCATTAGTGCTTCTCTTACCATTAAGACATAACTTCTGTCCCAGCATTACTTTGCATTAGATTTGCATGTCAATCGCTTAATGCCAGAATTCTGATTTGGAGCCCTGCCCTGTCTAGTCTCGGCTGGGTTCCTGCCTAGAAGCTTGCGGCTTACCCAAAAACCTTCAGTCAGGTTTCAGAGAGTCCTCTTACCTAAACTTTAAACCTGTAAAGTTCCAAAGTGTCTACGTCTCTCAGCCCTAATGGGGCTGTTCCTGGTCCCAGGAGCTGAAAGAGGTCTTGAAAGGGGCCCCTGGCAGTGTGTGGATGCTCTGTATCACTTCTCTATCTTGAACTAATGTTTATTTCACTGTAGCTTCCACTTGTAAGTCTCACTCCCAGCACCCCCTGTTCATACCTACACAGCTGTCCTCATCACTTATCTCTGGGGTCTCTGGGTTCTGGGCAGGGAAGGCTGCCCCATGAGCTCGAGCCTGCAGCCAGGAGCTATGAGCAGCCAAGTCAGTCAGCAGCACAGGAGTGTCCTCCTGGGCACAGCTTGATGCAAAGCTGATGATGCCAGCCTGAACCCAGTGTCCATCCGGTTCTTGGCACAGCACAGGGCCCCCAGAATCTCCCTAGAGCCAGTCAGCAGAACCAAGGACAGACACCTAAGCCCCAGCCTTGGGCAGACTATCCTCTGACAGCAGCCCTTCCACCCATCACTGTGGGTCAAGCCCCAAGCCCAAGGCTGGGCCCCCTGCCTTCCCCTTTCCTCCCCATCAGACCTGACAGGGTCCCTGCACCCCAGGCTGGGCACCCCCACACAGCATCCCAGGCCGGGCTGGGCTGGCTAACAGCCGTTGGTGCAGGCGGTTGTAGAGACAGTTACACGTGGGTCGGCTGATTAGGCGTAGACGTAGATTTCGTAGGGTCCTGGGAGCTGGTAAAAGAGAACAACAGTCTGGGGCTGGAGTCCGGGCTTTGGAAAGAAAGGAAGTGGGACAGTTGGGAGCTTATACTCTGTGACCTTGGGCAAGCAGAATGTCTCTCTAGGGTTCAAACTGGGATAGCACTTACTGTCAGTGGTGTCCTGATCCCAGCCAGTGGCCCAGCAAGAGGTTCCAAAGGGGAAGCGATGAACAGTTTGGGGTAGGCAGAGGGGTGTGTGGGCTGTGGGGCGCGCAAGCCGCAGCAGGGCCAGATCTGAGCCCTGGCTGTAGTGGGTATAGGTCCTGGGCAGCTGCAAGGCAGTCACTCCTACCATCTCAGCCCCTGGGGCCAGGCCCTCACGCTGCAGAGAACCAAGGACAACTGACCAGGAGTTCAGTTCTGTTGCTGCCACCCTGGAAAGGGAAGGACAAGGCCTAGACTACTGAGTGCAGGGAGACAGTGATACCATGGGAGACAGCACAGGTAGGTGGAAGATTGGTCCTTCTCTCAATCTGTTTTCTCATTTATAAAGCTACCATGGAAGGTTGTTGTTTAGATTAATTTAATAATTCTCAATAAATGGTACTTTGTTATTATTCTAGGGGCAGGGGCCAATCTTGGGCTTGGAGATAAATCATCCACTCCCACAGCCAGAGACCCTGCCTGACCCCAGCCATGACTCACTTTTCAAAGCAGTGAGCAGCAGTGAGGACCCAGATGTCTGCCACCAAGGAGCCACTGCAGATGTGGACCCCTTGCCTCCTCACACTGGCCTGCCAGGGCCACTCGCCAGGTACTGTGTTACCCTCCTGAGGGTCAGGGGGGCCAGGGCCACGCTGCCCACAAGCTGTGGAAAGGAGGGGGTCATGCTGAAAGCAGACTCCTGTCCTGACCTCACTCCAGACCTGACCCAGACCCAAGCAAGGACCAGGCCCTATGTCCCCACAGAGCTTACCATGCTGAGCTGCTTGAAGACCTGGGAAGAGAGAAACACAGGTGAGACCTGAGGGAGCCTTGTCTGCCTGGCCCAGGCTTAGGGGAGGGGATGGGTAGTGGGCTGGGCCTTGAGTCTTTGACTATGACTCTATGGCTACCTCACCAGCCCCTCCCAGAATGAAAATATTTATGTGAGGCCAAGAAACAGCTTTTATTGGAACCTATTCAGTGTATACTCAGTAATTAGCTCTCCTCCCTTAGCTGTGCTCAGCACTCCTGGGCCTGGGGTTCAGCTTGGGGCCAGGCCAATCCTCCTCCAGGCTTCAAAATCTCCAACTCCTGCCCCCGTTGCTGAGTCAGGGAGGTGGCCTCTGTGTGTGCAGAGCATTAGCTTAATTGTCCCTTAAGCCGTGGAGGCCTAAAAGGATGGATTAAAGGCCTGCGTCATGTCTAAGTGGAGGAGGGCCCCAAGAAACTGAGACCTCACCCCTGTTTTAACAACTCAGATTCCCCCACCTTCCAGAAACCACCAGAGCTCCTCCCACAGGGTCCCTGCCCTGCCTCTTCCCCTTCACAGGCACACACAAATATACCCATTAAACATGTGAGCCAGGGTGGATATAAAGGGAGACTGGGGCTAGAAAGGTGCAGAATTTGCCTGAGGTCATTCTGGAAGTAGAGAGACAGGGCACTGGATACACACAGAGGTAGCACTACACACAGACACACAGAGGCAGCTATAGTCCCTGCAGACACAAACTAACCTGGCCTAAGACAATCACACTCATTTTGACACAGGTGGCCACATACGCCTCCCCACAGGCAGACTGTTGCCTCACAAGCAGGCTCCCATATACATACCAAGTTGTAGGGGATGCTGGGGCAGAGGGTGGCCCCTGAACCCTCACCAAACCACTCTCACCTCCCTCTGTGAGGAACTATCTTACCCTGTATGAGGACCACTACTCCCAGGATGAGCAGCCTCAGTCCCCAGCTCTGTTTCATGCTGCTGCATTCAGTGTCTGTGATCTGGTTCTGAGAGGCCACTTGGGTCTCTTGGCTCCACCTCTGCTCCACCCCCAATTAGCCAGGAGTCAGGTGTCATTGCTTTCCTGGGCTGGCAGGATGCCAGCAGCTCCTAGCTCAGGCTGTGGCTGTGGGACCCTGAGTGGTCTCCATCCCTCTCTGGGTTTCAGCAGTGGAGTTAGAGTTCTACTTTTCAGTGACCTTGGAAAGTAATCTATCTGTGCCTTGCCTGAAAAATTTGGTGTTGTTGCAAATGTAAAAACACGCAGAGTATGGCCTGGCATATAGCAAATATCCTCCCAGCATGGAACCATCATCCTGGAACTGTGAAGGTCACACTTGACAGCACAATCCCCCTGTTCCCATCTTTCATTTCAGTTTCCTTGCCATTCTTCCAGGCCAGGGCCAAGTGGGTTTCATATACTTTCTCCCCATGTCCGCTTTACAGGCAGTGTGCAAGGCTGGGCACTGAGGTGCCAGAGCCCTCTGCTGCTTGCTGACTATGGGCCTTTAACAAACCCCAATACCTCCCTGGACCTGCTGCCTTCCTGAGACAGGGTTACAGTGATGCCTACCTTTCTTGCAGGTGTTGAAAGGCTCTCAGTCAGATGGGCAGAAAACTCAGGGTTTAATCCTTTTTCACTTCCTGACTTTTAACTTAGGCCAGCCCAGACTGTTCATGAACCCTGACCCCAACATGAGGCAGCTATGGGCAGGGTTAGGGCATAATTCTTGGAGCCAGATAGCCCAGATGAATTCAATCCTGACCCCTGGCACTAGCTGTGTGATCTTAGGCAATTTACTTAGCCTCTGTGTATCTCAGTTTCCTCATTTAGATAGGGATAACATTACCTACCTTATAAATAGCTATAAGGACTAAATGAGTTAACATATGTTTACAAGTTTTTTTTTTGAGACAGAGTCTCACTTTGTTGTCCTTGGTAGAGTGCCATGGCATCATAGCTCACAGTAACCTCCAGCTCTTGGGTTTAGGTGATTCTCTTGCCTCAGCCTCCCAAGTAGTTGGCACCCACCACAATGCCCAGCTATGTTTTGTTGCAGTTTGGCCGAGGCCGGGTTTGAACCCGCCACCCTCGGTAGTTGGTGGCGCCCTACTCACTGAGCCACAGGCACAGCCCCTGTTTACAGCTTCCTAAAGAGTGCTTGACATATGAGCAAATGCTCATGTGTTAAGAAAAATAACAAAAAACCCACAACCTGGCCCTGGTTCTCCAGGGCTACCAAGACTGGCTTGAGATGATAGAGAAAGCAGCTGGAGGGGTTTAGGTTAAACTATAGGAAGAAATTCCCTTGGCTCGGCGCCTGTGGCTCAAGTGGCTAAGGCGCCAGCCACATACACCTAAGGTGGTGGGTTCGAATCCAGCCGGACCTGCCAAACAATGATGGCTGCAACCAAAAAATAGCTGGGCGTTGTGGCGGGCGCCTGTAGTCCCAGCTACTTGGGAGGCTGAGGCAGGAGACTCGCTTGAGCCCAGGACTTGGAGATTGCTGTAAGCTGTGAAGCCACGGCACTATACCCAGGGGGATAGCTTGAGGCTCTGTCTCAAAAAAAAGAACTTCCCAGTAACCGTGACAGAACCAGAAGGGCAGCTTGCCCTTGCAGGTATGTGCTCAGCCCTTTCTGGAGAGGAACGAGGCCTAACTCCTCTGGGCAGCAGGGACAAACTGCCAGCCTATTTTCTGGAGGTAGGGGCTGATGGCACCCCAGGCCTTACTGACTCCATGCCAGAGATGGAACTAACCATAAATCACCCTTCCCAGCAGGCCCTTTAACTCCCTCTGACTCACATCCTTCTCAGTTCCAGAGAAGGGAAACACTGGGGGAGGGCCAACACCAAGGTCCATGGCAGACAGATGGTTCAGACTTGGCCAATTTATTTAAGAAATTTTATTGCTCAGAATCTTCCCTCCTTGAGCAATGGCAGGAGCTTTGAAAACTAGCCCTTGGGGACAGAACCAAAGGGACTGGGTGGAAAAAAGAGAACAGGGCATACTTGGTCCACTGTCTTGTGTTTGGGTCTTGTAGCTGGAGGAGGGGGATATCTAGTAGGCCTTCTAGTGACCCGCTTGAGCAAGGCTCATATGCTAAAGCAAAGGAGACAAAGTCAGCCTGGCTTGGGGTAAGGGCTCAGTGCCCTTTAACTTTGTCCTGGGGTTCTTGGACCTTCTGGAAACTTAGCAACATCAGGCCCACATTGATGGCATAGGTAGTGATGCAAACGATGCAGAAATCATAGAGCACGAAGAACAGGATCCAGGCCAGATAGACAGAGCCAGCCAGAGACACCAGGGAACTCAACACCAACAGGATTGAGGCCCAGCGTGTCCGTAAGCAACCTGCAAGGCAAAAAAGGGTGAGACATGGGCTTCAGGGGCTGGCCACCTCTGAAATACTGTGGTGACTTCATAGGGCCACCCAGACAGCAGGAGCTGCCAAGGAAGTGTCTAAAACAAGAGGCTCCACCAGGCCCCCTCCAGGACCTTGGTTCCCTTCTGTTCAGTTTTCTCTAGGACCAAATAGTGAATTTTCCCATTGAGCTCCACATGGGATAAAAGATCATCCTTGGATTCCCTTCAAAAAGAAATTTCTGAGTCTTTTCCACCCTGGGGTCCTAGGGTGTTTTTAAGGGCCCTTCACCTTCTGATATTATCTAAACCAGCTGAAAGACTGTTAGTTTGCTCTTGCCTCCTCACTCCCACGATTCTCAGTGATAATCAGCTAGCTGGCTGTCAGCTGCCTGGGGTTGGCCAAGGGGAAGAGGCCTGCCATGAAGGGGCAGGGCCACTTACCTAACAACAGCTGTAGCGTGTAGAAGATGCAACCATATATGCTGTTGGATTGATTGAGGATATTGTCCGGTCCCAGCATGTGCTCTACCAGCCCGAAGCCCTGGCCCCACCTAGTGGTGGTGGTTATGGTAGGGGACCCAGGTTAGGAGTGTCAACCTAGTGCCCTGGACCCAGTCCTGGAAAGGTGACTTCCAGGAGGTCACTGTCCCCTATTCCCATTTCCCCCTTCCTCCCAGTCCAAGGGTGGATGACCTGGTGCCTAGTACCTTTGGCCAAGTCAGGTTTCCATGTCACTGCCCCTATCATTTCCAATCCTGAGTCCAAGCCTGGCCATCGCTCCTCCATAGGTCCCTCTTTTCATCCTAAACTTCCAATATTTTTTGGGGGGAGAGGAGACAGAGTCTCATTTTGTCCTCCTTGGTAGAGTGCCAAGATGTCAAAGCTCACAGCAACCTCAAACTCCTGGGTTCAAGTGATTCTCTTGCTTCTCCCAACTAGCTGGGAGTATAGGCGCCTGCCACAAAGCCCGGCTATTTTTAGAAACCCCCTTAGAGACAGGGGTCTCGCTCTGGCTCAGGCTAGTCTCTTGCCTTGGCCTCCTCGCAGAACACTTCGCCCAGAGAGTGCTGGGATTAGAGGCGTGAGGCACCTCGCCCGGCCTCCTCCAATAATTTAAGATAGCACTGCTGGATTGACCTCATTTGAGTTACCAGAGCCTGGGAACAAGGGAGACTGTCTTTGCCCTAGACCCCCCAAATCTCCAATTCCCTGGCTACCCATTCTCCTCCGTATTCCTTCATCGCTAAACACTGGCCCCCAAGCACAACCAGACCCAGCCACCTTGTCCCTGGGCACGGCAATCACCAGCGCCCCCGACTGCCATCCTAAAGACCATCATCGGTCCCTACGCGCTACCCTACCTTCCTCCTTTTCCCAGTCACCGTTATTCCTTGACATCTGATCCAAGTGCGAATCCCTAGTCCCCCCGCCCCGTAGTCTGTCTGCAACAAGAGTATCTCTGAGTAGCCCAGCCCCTGTGCAACACACCCTCGAGTAGTTCGGCCCCCAAGCGTCCGTTCCCTGGGCACCTCGATCCCAAAGTCCAGAATCATTTAGCAATCTTGCCTTCAAGCACAAGTACCCGGGGCCTTTCACTCCCGCACGCACCTGGAGGAAAAAACCCGCGAACAGCTGATGGCTGTGCCCACGTCGCAAAGAGCGCGGTAATCTCGGTCCCGGGCGCGTGCCGCCTTCACGTGCAGCGCGTAGAGAGAAACCCCCAAGCCTGCCAAGCAGAGCGCGAGCCGCACCCATCCGGGGCTCCCCCAGGAGGTTCCCATATCTACAGGTCCTGCCCGAGGCACTAGCGAGGTGAGCGCCTGCCACGGTGAAGAGGCGGGACAGAATCTGTCCATGCCCATCCCGCCCCTATGGCTGGGACGATTGGTCTGCCAGGTCTCCCACTCCGTGATCCAATTGGTTGTTCGTAGGTCTCAACAGCGTAAGGCGAGGCAGGAAAATACCGAGGTAACAAGGAACGCTGGGACTGGCAAAGCGTCCAGGGAGGTGGGAGATCACCGACAAGGCAGCCGCCGTGCATGACGGGAGTTGTAGTCGCGGCGGCTTCAAGACAGCAAGAGAAATGGAGTCTCCAGAGGTTTTTTTTTTTTTTTTGAGACAGAACCTCAAGCTGTCCCCCTGGGTAGAGTGCCGTAACATCACAGCTCACAGCAACCTCCAACTCCTGGACTCAAGCGAGTCTCCTGCCTCTGCCTCCCAGGTAGCTGGGACCACAGGCGCCGGCCACAATGCCTGGCTATTTTTTTGGTTGCAGCCATCGTTGTTGTTTGGCGGGCCCAGGCTGGATTCGAACCGCCAGCTCAGGTATACGTGGCTGGCGCCTTAGCCGCTTGAGCCACAGTGTTTTAAATGATACTGATGTGAGTGGCAGTATTTTATGCTTAGCCTATGATAAGGCCTGTTCTAAGCACTGGAATATCCAAGACCGAGAGACCAGCGGATCAGGAGATACTGCCACCTATTTAGGAACCCATGTCCCCTGAAATTATTATTTTTGAGACAGAGGCTCACTTTGTCGCCCTTTTAGTGTCGTGGCATCACAACTCACTGCAACCTCAAACTCTTGGGCTTAAGCGATTCTCCTGCCTCAGCCTCCCAAGTAGCTGGGACTTTAAGGCGCCCACCACAATGCCCGGCTATTTTGTTGTTGTTGTTGCAGTTGTCCTTGTTTAGCTGGCCCAGGCCAGGTTCGAACCCACCACCCTCGGTGCTTGTGGCTGGCGACTTAACCACTGTGCTACGAGCACCAAGCCACCCTAAAAATATTTCAGACACCCTTGGTGCAATAGCCTCCTGTGCTCCCAGGTTGCTTAGCCATTCCCTCCTGCTGTCTCACCAGGGCTGGCTGGTCTTCCTCTCCATCTCACCCATAAATTCCCAGTGCTATTGCCTTGACCACTCTCTTGACAATACTTGTCTACTATGCGGTGTGTAATTCCCAAAACCCAAGTCTGGATCAACTGAACAGTCATCCCTCCTGTCCAAGCTTTCTGTAGGCAGTTGAATGCTTTCCTTCACAGACATGCGATCTGTTGATGACCTGTCTCTTCTATACCTTCAACCTCTCCTTTCTTGTCCTCTACATCGAAACTTGTTTCTCCTTCCTATCTCAGAAACAGCAACAAATCTCCATTCACCAAGAGTACCTTCAAGGCTGCAGTGAGCTATAATCCACTACACTCCAGCTTGGGTGCCAAGCAGAACCTTATTTCAAAAAGAAAAAAATTATTTCATCAACTCCCTCATTTCTAGTATCTCATCTTCTCCTTCATAATCAAGTTTTGGGAAAGATTTTATTATACATTCCCAGCCTCTACTTTCTTATTCTTCGTTGCTGCCCACACCATAAATTAGCTCCTGCTTCTAGCACTCCCCTGACACCTAGTGGCTGGTATCACCAGGATGCTAAACCCAGTGGTTATTTATCTTGCTTAGCCTCCCAACAGTACTGGTCTCTATTTCCCACTCCTTCTCGGTAACTCTCTTTTCCTCTGCATTCTGTGATATTTCACTCTCCTTTTGGCCCCCCTTCCTCTTCTTTTTCTGAGATCTACTCTCTTTGGAAGAAGAGTAGTAAAATAATATGACATAATAATGATCTCCAGGCCAGGTGCGGTGGCTCACTCCTGTAATCCTAGGGCTCTGGGAGGCCGAGACTGGTGGATTGCTTGAGCTCAAGAGTTCGAGATCAGCCTGAGCAAAAGCAAAACCCTGTCTCTACTAAAAACAGAAAAACAGAGGCAAGAAGATTGCTTGAGCCAAAGAGTTGGAGGTTGTTGTGAGCTATGATGCTACAGTACTCTATCCAGGGCAACAGCTGGAGACACTGTCTAAAAAAAAAAAAATGATGATAATCTCCAAATATGTCCATGTCCTAATCCCTGAAACCTGTGAATATATTACATAGCAAAAGGTAATTAACATTTCAGATGGAATTAAGTTTGCTCTTCTAATTTTAAAACAGGGAAATGCTGCTGCATTAGGTCCAATATAATCCCGAGGGGCTGTAAAAATCAAAGGATGGCAAATGAAATCAAAGGGAAATATAAGTGTGCAGAAGAAAGACACAGAGAGCTGCAATGTTGCTGGCTTTGGAGATGGAGGAAGGGAGTCATCAGCTAATAATAGAGGCAAGTAGCCTCTAGAAGGAAAGAGCAAATAAATAGATTCTCCCTTAGAGTCACAAGAAAGGAACAATTTACATCTTGATTTTAGCCCCGTGAGACCCTGTCCAACTTCTAAGCTACGGAACTGTAAGATAAATTTGTAGTGTTTGAAGCTACTAAATTTGTGGCACTATATTACAGCAGCAATTGGAAACTAATATAGGAGATTAGGATTTAGGCTTCCTTCTCATGTCTCTCTACCATCTCCTAGGGTGTTCCTATTCTGGCTTCTTCTAGAATAAGTGATCTAAGAGGGAGCAAGATGGAAGTCACAGCCTGAGCAAGAGCAAGTCCCCCATTTCTACAAAAAGTACAAAAGTTAGCCGGGCATGATGGTGCATGCCTGAAGTCCCAGATACTGGGGAGACTAAGGCAGAAGGATTGCTTGAGCCCAGGAGTTTGAAGTTACAATGACCTATTAGTTACAGCTTCAAACTCCATGGCAGAACACCTCCTGGATGTTGCCTTGGGTAGAGTGCCATGGCATCAGCCTAGTTCACAGCAACCTCAGACTCCTGGGCTCAAGTGATCCTCTTGCTTCAGCCTCCCAATCAGCTGGGACTACAGATGCCCACCACAACATTAGTTTTTCTACTTTTAGGAGAGATAGGGTCTCACTCTTGCTCAGGCTGGTTTTGAACTCTTGAGCTCAAGCAATCCACCTGCCTCAGCCTCCCAAAGTGCTAGGATGATAGGCATAAGCCACCAGGTTCAGCTCAGACCACTATTCTGGTCCAAGTTATCATGTCTTACCTAGATAATTGCAGTATCATCGTTGGTTTCTAAAATATAGTTGTCCTCCACCCCAAGAACCATTCTCCACACAGCAACCAAAGTTATCCTTTCAAAAACAAAGATGTGACTCAGCACCTGTAGCTCAAGTGGCTAAGGCACCAGCCACATACACCTAAGGTGGCAGGTTCTAATCCAGCCTGGGCCCGCCAAACAATAATGACGGCTGCAACCAAAAAATAGCCAGGCATTGTGGCGGGCGCCTGTATTCCCAGCTACTTGGGAGACTGAGGCAGGAGACTCGCTTGAGCCCAGGAGTTGGAGGTTGCTGTGAGCTGTGATGCCATAGCACTCTACCCGGGGGGACAGCTTGAGGCTCTGTCTCAAAAATAAAAAAAAAAAATAAAAAATAAAGATGTATAGCTGGGCATTGTGGCAGACACCTGTAGTCCCAGCTACTTGGGAGGCTGAAGCAAGAGAATCACTTAAGCCTAAGAGTTTGAGGTTGCTGTGAGCTGTGATGCCATGGCACTCTACCAAGGGCGACATAAGGAAACTCTGTTTAAGGAGGAAGGAAGGGTGGGAGGGAGGGGAAGGGGAAGGGAGTTTTGTTGGGCTGGGCGCAGTGGCTCACACCTGAAATCCTAGCACTCTGGGAGGCTGAGGCAGGTGGATTACCTGAGCTCACAGGTTTGAGACCAGCCTGAGCAAGAGTGAGATCCATCTCTTAAAAATAGCCAGGCGTCATGGTGGGTGCCTGTAGTCACAGCTACTTGGGAGGCTGAGACAAGAGAATCACTTGAGCCCAAGAGTTTTTTTTTTTTTTTTTGAGACAGAGCCTCAAGCTATCCCCCTAGGTAGAGTGCCATAGCATCACAGCTCATAGCAACCTCCAACTCCTGGGCTCAAGAGAGTCTCCTGCCTCCGCCTCCCAAGTAGCTGGGACCAGAGGTGCCCGCCACAATGCCCGGCCATTTTTTTGTTGCAGCCGTCATTGTTGTTTGGCGGGCCCGGGCTGGGGATTCGAACCCGCCACCTTAGGTGTACGTGGCTGGCGCCTTAGCCGATTGAGCCACAGGCACCAAGCTGAGCCCAAGAGTTTGAGGTTGCTGTTAACTGTGATGCCACAGCACTCTATGAAGGGTGACAAGTGAGACTCTGTCTCAAAAAATAAATAAATAAAAGATGTAGTTTTGTCACTCTGCCTTTCAATAGTGTCCCATTTTAATAGCTCCTAGAATGAATCCCGTCTAAAGTTTCATGTTTCCTTCATTTATTTAACAAATGTTTATTGGGTACCAATTATTTGTCAGGGATTGTGTTTAGGGGCTTGGAATAACTCAGTAAAGCAGACAAATACTCATGTGTTTGTCTTACATTGTAGACAAGAAGAGGTGAATGAGCAATTAATCTAATAAATATGTAAAATACGCAGATAGCATGGAGTTGGTAATAAAATGCTATGGATAAAATAAAAAGATCAGAATGGAGGTAGTTGCAATTTTATTTGTTTGTTTATATATTTATTTGAGACAGTCTCACCTTGTTAGCCCAGGTAGAGTGCCTTGGGGTCATAGCTCACTGCAACCCCAAATATCTGGGCTTAAGTAATCCTCTTGCCTCAGCCTCCAGAGTAGCTGGGACTACCAGCATGCACTACCACTCCCAGCTAATTTTTCTATTTTTAGTAGAGACAGGGTTTTGCTCTTGCTTAGGGTGATCTCCAACTCCTGAGCCCAAGCAGTTCACTCGCTTCCACCTCCCAGAGTTCTAGCATTACAGGTCCGAGCCACCAGGCAGCCAGTGATTGCAATTTTAAAAAGGATGAACAGGTGGGTTTTATTCAGTTGATATTTGAGCAAAAGCTTGAAGGAGGTGAGGGCACGAGCTATGCGCTTATCTAGCGCAATAATGCTCCAGGCACAGGGGACAGCCAGTAAGAGGCCATGAAGCGCAGCGAGTGAACAGCCAGTTCACAGTGTGGCTGCAGCAGAGTGTGTGGGGCAAGGGCAGAGAGAAAAGAGACGCGGCAGTCTTTTAATCATTCGAGGCCTCAGTTCTCGCATCCGTAAAATAAAGAAAATAATAGTACCTACCTCAGAGGGTTGTTACAAAGATTACATTAATACATAACAAAGCTCTTACAAGAGTACGGGTCCTATATACAGTATTCTGAAAGGGTGCTCGTGAGGTGCATGATGTCCAGCCTCAGTCGCCGGGGGCAGCAGCGAGTTTGGGACGAGCGTTAGCGGAGTGTTCTGGGTCAACTAGGGTGAGGTCGTTGCCAGACGCCTCCCGCCTTTCTGGTGGCCACAGCTGCTTACTCCCACGGCTCCAGTCCACGTTGCGGCCACGTGAGTGCCCAGCTCTGGCGCACCCGAGTACTCTGAGTCCTTGCTGCTTTGCGCAGGCTGTCCTCCCCACCAGGAGCACCCTTGCCTCTCCCTTCTGCCTGCCTTGGGCAAGTGGCCTCCTGGCCTGACTGCAGGACATTGCCAGGATGCTGGGGAAAGTGGGGAGGAGCAGTATCCCAGTATCCGGGTGAGAAGCAAGGAGGAGGCTCAGACACTCAGGGAGCCCCTTTCCCATGGGCTATTCCCCCCAGGGCCTCAGGAATCCCACTTCCAAGTTTAAAGACAGCCTCCAAATGCTGGTGCCATGGCTCACGCCTGTAATCCTAGCATTCAGGGAGGCGGAGGGGGTGGATTGCTTGAGATTTTGGGTTCGAGACCAGCGTGAGCAAGAGTGAGACACTCCCCCACACAAGATAGCCAGATGTTGTGGCAGGCTCCTGTAGTCCCAGCTACTTGGGAGGCTGAGGATTGTTTGAGCTCAAGGGTTTGAGGTTGCTCTTAGCTATGAGGCCACCACAGTCTACCAGGGGGCAAGAAAGTGAGACTCAGTCTTAAAAAAACAAAAACAAACAAAAAAAGCAACAAAAAAAGACATCTCCAAAGATGTAGCCTGATCCCCTTAACATTTTAAATTTAAAATATTTTAAATGGTATTTAGGAACCTTATAACCACAGTAAAATCCAATCAGGGCTGGGTGCGCCTCTAATCCTAGCACTTTGGGAGACCAAGTTGGGCAGATCACTTGAGTTCAGGAGTTCACCAGCTTGAGCAAGAGGGTGACCCCTTGGTTCATGCCCATAATCCTAGCACTCTGGGAGGTTAAGAGAGGTGGATCCCTTGAGCTCAGGAGTTGGAGACCAGCCTGAGCAAGAGTGAGACCCCATATCTACTAAAAATAGACAAACTCTTCTGTGGTGGGTGCCTATAGCCCTACTCCGGAGGCTGAAGCAAGAGGATCTCTTGAATCCAAGAGTCTGAGGTTGCTGTGAGGTAGGCTGAAGCCACAGCACTCTAGCCTGCCTGGACAACAGAGTGAGACTGTGTTTCAAAAATGAAAGAAAGAGGGAGATCCCATCTCTGCTAAAAATAATAAAATTTAAAAATATGAAAATTAGCTGAGCTTGATGGCACACAACTATAGTCCCAGCTATTCCAGAGGCTGAAGCAGGAGATTGCCTGAACCCAGGAGTTTGACGGTTGTGTGAGCTAGGTCGAGGCCACAGTACTCTAGCCTGGGCAACAGAGTGAGACTCTGTCTCAAAAAAAAAAAAAAAAAAAAGTCCAATCAGTACAAACACATGGAAAAACCACCTCTTGCCTGGATGGAGTAATTATCTTCTCACTGGTCTCTCTGCCTTTGGTGTCACCAAACCCTCCCAATCACTACAGCCGGAGGGTTCTAAGGAGCAGAGGCTATGAGTTAAAACCCTTCAGTAGTTACTAACTATTCAGGACAAATGCAGACTTCTTACCCTCCATGAGTTGCTGGTCATCATTTCCTAGACTACGGAGGGCTTCAACCATACCCGCAAATCATCATCCAGGCTATTTATTGTCTATCCTGTCACAACCTTCCCGCCCTGAATTCCTTGCCTGGCCAAGTTCGGCTCTTGCTGCTCTGTAGAGGGAATGGTGCTATTTTCTGGGGGTCCAGAGCAGGAGTATAGCTGGGAGGGCCTGGGGACAGAGTTGCGAGTCCTCAGTGCCAAACTACACCTCCCAGGAGGCATCGGGCGCCCACACCCCGTGCGACGTCACGGCAGTAGAGGGCGCAGGCGGCTCGGCTAGCCCAGCAGCTCGACTGCTCGGGCCGTTCGGCTCGGACCCGGGCCCTGGCTCTGGCCCCGAGGTAAGTGGAGCAACCCACGCAAACCCTCCCTATGGACGTTTAGCAGCGCATGTGCACAGCCTCCACCATTGAATGGGAGCGCGGGAGTGCGCACGGGGCGACGGCTGGCATCTGCCATATCGGGGAAGATCTGGGCCGAATCAAGTGACCCCCAGGAAAGGAACTCAGACGAGGGCTCCTGCCCGCACCCTCAAAGCAACCGGCCCTGGGGGAGGCGGGGGTGTCACAGTGCTGTGTATCGTAGGTCGGCTGGCCAGGTTCCCGGGGCCCGGGTCTGAAGGCGCTGGGTAGGGGTTGGCCCCGCCTCCTGGACGAGGGTACCCAGGACCAGAGGGAGCTAGGGTAAGGTTTTCTGGCTGAATGGGTCTGAGGATCTCCTCCCCAACGCCACCAGATAGAACCTCAGGTTTAAGAATATAGGCTCCAGGGTGGGCGCCTGTAGCTCAGAGGGCTCAGTCGCCAGCCACTTACACCAGAGCTGGCGGGTTTGAATCCAGCCCAGGCCTGCCAAACAACAATGACAACTACAACCAAAAAGTAGCCGGGCATTGTGGTGGGCGCCTATAGTCCCAGCTACTTGGGAGGCTGAGATAAGAGAATCACTTAAGCTCAGGAGTTGGAGGTTGCTGTGAGCTGTGATGCCATGGCACTCTACCCAGGGCGACAGCTTGAGGCTCTGTCTCAAAAAGAAAAAGAATATAGGTTCCAAAAAGCAAGGTTGTCCAGGATTGACCTGTGTGTGTTTGGGTAGGTAGTTGAAGAAGTGGGCAAAGACTGCCCAGGTCTGAGGATACCAGTGCCCATATGGAGGTGGTAAGGGTGGCCTGGACTTGTATCCTTACAATCCCCCCTTTCCCTGCTCTGGTAGATGGGAGCTGCTCTCCAGGGGCTGAGACTGTCAGCATCCTCAAGGGGCCCTCACCCCTGAAGTCAGAGAAGAACCCCTATCTACCTACACTCCCTTTCCTCGTTCTGGGGTTGCTTCCATCCCTTTGGGTCCTCAGCCATAGCAGTCACCCAGTCTGACAAAGGAGCAGAAGCAGGAAGATGATACTGGCGTCGGTGCTGGGGAGTGGTCCCTGGGGTGGCCCTCCACTCCGGCCCCTCCTGGGGTCCGCACTCTTGCTTCGGGCTCGCTCAACATCAGCCACTGATACGCACCATGTGGAGATGGCACGGGAGCGCTCCAAGACGGTCACCTCCTTTTACAACCAGTCAGCCATTGATGTGGCAGCTGAGAAGGTACACAGCTAGGCAGTGAGCCCAGGGTCAGGAGATGGAGTGGGTGTCCAGGGTAAGGGTGGAGCTGATGTGGAATGTTGGAGATCCAGTGCTTAAGACCCATCTGCCTCTCTAGCCCTCAGTCCGCCTCACTCCAACCATGATGCTCTATTCCGGCCGCTCTCAGGACGGCAGCCACCTTCTGGTAAGGTTCCTGCCCTCTATTTTTCTCTTGTCTCCTAGACCTCTGGGCCAGCCACTCAGGTCCCAGTCCTACCTTTCTTCTTCTAGAAAAGTGCCCGGTACCTGCAGCAAGAGCTACCTGTAAGGATTGCTCACCGAATCAAGGGCTTCCGCTGCCTTCCTTTCATCATTGGCTGTAACCCCACCATTCTGCATGTGGTAAGGTAGAAAAGACCTTAGATCAGTATGCCTATTTCCCAAGGGGCAAATGGAGAATCTGGCGCCTAGAGTAGCAGAGTTTAGCTTGCCTAAAAGTATCAGGGCCATAAAGGATTCAGCCCCAAGCCTTCCGAGGCTAAGGCTTCATATTCATGGAGGCTGGAAATGTCTCCCCGCTCAGTGGGGGTTTGAATCACATGAATTGGGCTGGGCAGTGATTCCCATCAGTAGGCAAAGGTGGCTTTCAGTACTGGTTGCAGCCCGTGAATTCCCACTCCTCTTCCTTGCAGCACGAGCTGTACATCCGTGCCTTCCAGAAGCTGACAGACTTCCCTCCGGTGAGGGCTGGGCCAGAGGAGGGTAAGGGGCTGAGAGGTTCGTGTTGAGCTATGTCTGTTCATGACTCTCTGATCTGCAGATCAAAGACCAGGCAGAAGAGGCCCAATACTGCCAGCTGGTGCGACAGCTGCTGGACGACCACAAGGATGTGGTGACTCTCTTAGCCGAGGGCCTGCGTGAGAGCCGGAAGCACATAAAGGTCCAGGGCAGCAAAGGAGGGGGCCAGGCCTGTTGTTCAGGGGCCTGGGAAGGGGAACAGGGTTCTAAAGTCTCACTCTTTACAGGATGAAAAGCTTGTCCGATACTTCTTGGACAAGACCCTGACTTCGAGGCTTGGGATCCGCATGTTAGCCACCCATCACCTGGCATTGCATGAGGACAAGGTAGGCTTTGGGACCTGAGACCCAAATGGGACAGAGAGACTGAGCTGGGGATCTGGGCCAAGGGCCAGAGGGAGAGGCTTTGGGGCTACTGCTTTGGGGGAGTTCAGAAGTTACAAGTGTTTGGTGGCTAAGATGAGGGTGAAGGTGTTACTAGTCCTGACCTGTTTTCTTCTGCTAGCCTGACTTTGTTGGCATCATCTGCACTCGTCTCTCTCCAAAGAAGATTATTGAAAAATGGGTGGACTTTGCCAGGTGAGGCCAGAGTGGTTAAGGGGGCAGATGTCTAGGGGCAGGGACTACTTGGGTCTGAGCTCTTGCCTGGGGCATGGTCTAGGGCATGGTTTCTCAACCTTGGCACTGTTGATATTTTGAACCAGAAAATTCTTTGTAGTGGGCAGCTGTCCCATGCATGTTAGAATGTTTAGCAGGATCTCTGGCTTCTATTCATTTGATGCCTATCCGGCCTCTTAGGTGTGACCAGCAAAATGTATCTGTACATAGTCAAATGTTCCTTGTAGGGACATAATCATCTCGAATTGAGAACCACTTGTCTAGGGGCACCTATCTGAACTCTTGCTCCTATCCACAGACGCCTGTGTGAGCACAAGTATGGTAATGCCCCCCGTGTCCGCATCAACGGACATGTGGCTGCACGTTTCCCTTTCATCCCTATGCCACTGGACTACATCTTGCCTGAGTTGCTCAAGAATGCCATGAGGTGGGCTGGCTGGACACGTTGGGTGGGGGGAACACAGGAACTGGTGTTCTACCACTAACTGGTCTTTTGCCCCTGCATAGAGCCACAATGGAGAGTCACCTAGACACTCCCTACAACGTCCCTGATGTGGTCATCACTATTGCCAACAATGATATTGATCTCATCATCAGGTTTGCCCTGTGTGGAGTTGGGCAGGGGTGGGTGGAGGTTCTGGGCACTGTTTGTGACTTACTGCAGGACCTCTAGCCAGTACCTGCCCCACTATGGGGCTAGGTCCTTGCTCAAAATTTTCTGAGATTGCCATGAGCTGAACATTAATATATATGAGGCCAGCTGCAGGCCCCAAGGTCCTACCTCTGTCAGCACCTGAGGGGCCTAAAGTCGGGAAACAGAAGTAACCAGTCTATGATGCTGGGCTGAGAATTAATGTCCATTCTTACGCGAAGGTACCAGGGTGTTCAACCTGTGTGAGCTGCATGCTGATATTGTGAGGACATATTTTGCTTATCTGTGATATCTGATATGAAAAGTATGCATGGACCTTTTTTTGCTAATCAGTTTTCATCTGTATTTGTGTATTTAATGTGTGGTCCAAGATAACTCTTATTATTCCAGTGTATGGCAGAGGAAAAAAAAGGTTGGACACTCCTGCAAAGCAATCAGTGCCCCCCCCAACCCTCCACAGAGGTAGAGATGGAGAAATGTGGCTTATACATGCACAAAGCCCAAGGGTCTAGGTGGATCACATTCCATCTTTGGATGAAAAGCACAGGAAGGGCTTGGCGCCTGTGGCTCAATCAGCTAAGGCCCCAGCCACGTACACCTAAGGTGGGGGGTTCGAATCCCCAGCCCAGGCCCACCAAACAACAATGATGGCTGCAACCAAAAGAAAATGGCCGGGCGTTGTGGCGGGCGCCTGTGGTCCCAGCTACTTGGGAGGCAGAGGCAGGAGTGGGAGGCAGAGGCAGGAGACTCACTTGAGCCCAGGAATTGGAGGTTGCTATGAGCTGTGATGCCATGGCACTCTACCCAGGGGGATATCTTGAGGCTCCGTCTCAAAAAAAAAAAAAGAAAAGCACAGGAAGGCAGACAGAACTGTCTGCTTGGGTGGTAGTGAGCCCCTCACCAAAGCTAAGCCAAGTCCATGTTGTGGACATCCTGCTAGGATTTCAGATCGAGGTGGAGGAATCGCTCATAAAGACTTGGATCGGGTCATGGATTACCACTTCACCACAGCTGAGGCCAGCACTCAGGACCCCCGGATCAGCCCCCTCTTTGGACACCTAGACATGCACAGTGGTGGCCAGTCAGGACCCATGCATGGGTGAGGCCCCACCTGGCCAGAGTGGAGGGGTGGGGGGACTCTAAGAGACTCAAGCCTCTGAAGCCCCCTGTCCTATCCCCCTGCTCACCCCCAGCTTTGGCTTCGGGTTGCCCACATCACGGGCCTACGCGGAGTACCTTGGTGGTTCCCTGCAGCTGCAGTCCCTGCAGGGCATTGGCACAGATGTCTACTTGCGGCTGCGTCACATTGATGGCCGAGAGGAAAGCTTCCGAATCTGACCCTACAACCATTAGCCTGCTCACCTGCCTGGCTTGGGCCACACTCCCTGCTAAGACCTTCTAGGTCATGCAGGGTGGCAATCTGCTCCACACGCTGCTGCACCTTGGGTCTCAAGGCCCTAGATGGACTTACATGGAGCTGGGCACCGCTCCTCCTCAATAGGTTCTACTACTTCCTTGCCTCCAGGCCTTGGGGGGGAGGGAGTGGGGACCTGTGAGGCCTCCAGCACCAGCTCCATCATTCTCGTTCCTGGGGAACCCCAACTTTGACCTGTTGTTTGTTATTAAAGTTCACATTTTAAATGCCCTCTTGGGCCCCATGTGTGGGGAGGGTGGGTAAGGTTTTGTTACTTTTGTTCTTTGGTCTCTGGGTTTAATTGGTTCATATCCCAGTCTATCTACAGCCTGGCAGACCAGAAGTAGAACCAGTTTCAAGTCTCTTGCATGTTTGATGGGAATAGAGGTGACTCTGACAGCTTAGGTAAAGACCTTCCATTCATCTAACACACATTTCTGAGTCCCAGACAATACAGAGTGGACATAAAGTTCATGTATAATTTAAAACAGTTTAACATAGATTTGGAACCTATAGCACAATGGTTACAGCACCAGCCATGTACACCGAGGGTGGCAGGTTCGAAAACAGCCCAGGCCAGCTAAACAATGACAACTGCAACAAAAGACAGCCTGGTGTTGCGGCAGGCGCCTGTACTCCCAGCTATCGGGAGGCTGAAGCAAGAGAATCACTTAAGCCCAAGAGTTGGAAGTTGCTATGAGCTGTAATGCCACAGTGTAGTGAGACTCTGTCTCAAAAAAAAAGTTTAACATAGTAAACTGCTCACAAACTTTATATCTACCTTGTATTTAAAGGTCAGGTGGACCCAGCTCTAGGCCTCAGTTTTGACTCTTCTCTTTTTGGCCGTCACTTTCTAGAGGTAAAGGTCACCAGACTGGGCAACCTCCTGAGCCACCTTAGTGAGGTTAAAAATACTGTCTGCTCTTGTTGACAAGGAAAAGAACATTACAAGGTTGTACCCTGGCAGGCCCCAGCAGGGACTTGGTATCTTGCTCAGAGAAAGTAGGGCCCAGGTAGGGAGAGCCAGGCACTTGGGCAAAAGGAAAGAGCTCTAGTTAGCAGATAGGAAGAAGGTTAGAAATGAAATAGAACTTCCTCTGAGAAGCAGAACTCCAGATAAAATCTTAGGTGGGAATACCCTACCCACCATGCCGAGGAAGAAAAAAGGCTTCCGTAGTGGGACTGGCTAGGAAAGTCTTCCCTCTGTCTCTTGCTTTCATATCTGAGCCTTAGGGGAAGGGATCCTGTGGCCTTGGGGCCACACGTGGCATTTTGGATCCTTCAGTGTGGCCTTTTGACTGAATCAAAATTTTACAGAACAAATCCAAAAAATAAATTTAAAAAAATTTTGTTATTTACTTATTGAGACAGAGTCTCAACTTTGTTGCCCTTGGTAGAGTGCAAGGGCATCACAGTTCACAGCAACCTCAAACTTTTCTTTTTCTGAGACAGTCTCACTGTGTTGCCCTTTGTAGAGTGCTGTCATGTCACAACTCATAGCAACCTCAAATTCTTGGGCTTAAGCTATTCTCTTGCCTTAGCCTCCCAAGTAGCAGGGACTACAGGCACCCACCACAATGCCCAGATGTTTTTTGTTGCAGTTGTCATTGTTTAGCTGGCCCGGGCTGGGTTCAAACCCACCACCCTTGGTGTATGTGGCTGGTGCTGTAACTGCTATGCTATAGGTGCCAAGCCAACAACCTCAAACTCTTGGGCTAAGTGATCTCTTGCCTCACCCTCCCCAGTAGCTGGGACTACAATTGCCTGCCACAACACCCCACTATTTCTAGAGACAGGGGTCTTGCTCAGTCTGGTCTCGAACCCTTGAGCTCAGGCATTCTACCTGCCTCAGCCTCCCAGAGTGCTAGGGTTATAGGTGTGTGCTATGGGGACAGCCTAAAAAAAATTTTTTTTAAAAAGGATTTCCATGAAGTATAGGTGTAGTCAAGGGGCCACACTTGGGGATCTGGAGGGCCACAGGTTCCCCACCCCTTTTGGAGATGAAATGGTGGTAGGAAACCAAAAAGACTTGCTAGGTTGAAAATCCTGCTGGCTATGGGGCTGGGAAGTAAGACTGGGGAAGTGAGGCTGGAGAGAGGTAGGCAGCAGTCAGAGGGTCAGGACCTTAAAGCTTGGGCTTTATTCTGAGGCAGCAGGGATCTGCGAATGGGTTTTAACCCTTTGACTGCAGAACACTCAGAAACTAAATGTGTCTACAGGCTCACCAAAGGAACATCTTGAATGCCTATAGGCATTTATAGTCAAAAGGTTAAACTAAGAAGGGATGTTTCAGGTTGGATTCTCTAGAAGCATACCATGAGAAGATTTGTTTCCATGTGATTTGTTAAGAACATGCTCCCAGAAGGGAGTAGGAAAAGGGAGGAAGCAGCCAAGCAAGGATGTGATCTCAGACAACCAGATAATTATGCCTCAGGGTTGGTTAGAGAGGTGGATTCCATAGTCACTGAATAATTCCTCCATTTGACAGTCATAGCTTAAAGTCAGTGGTGGAAAGGCAAAACAACTCTTATTAGCCCGAGGGCAGTTCTTCAAAGAAGAGCCTGTGGTGCTGGCCTTTGAAAGCACATTAAAGGTAATCTGGGCTCTGTGCCTGTAGCATAGCCTGGGTCTGCTAAACAACAATGACAACTGCAACAACAACAAAAAATAGCTGGGCATTGTGGTGGGTGCCTGTAGTCCCAGCTACTCAGGAGTCTTGAGGCAAGAGAACTGCTTAAGCCCAAGAGCTGGAGGTTGCTGTGAGCTGTGATGCCACTGTACTCTACAGAGGGCGACAGACTGTCTCAAAAAATAAATAAAGATAATCTGAGCACTCAAAAACAAAAAGGAATAATTCTAGAGATTTCAGTGGAGCATCTACTTTATTCTAGGAGGAATAGTCGATAACATTTGTTGGAAGCAGGAGTTCAAGACCAGTCTGAGCAACAGCGAGACCCAGAACTGTGGGTTTGTGGCAGATGTCTGTAGTCCCAGTTACTTGGGAGGCTGAGGCAAGAGGCTTGTGCCCAGGAGTTTGAAGCTGTTAAGAGCTATGACACAGGAGGACTTTACTGAGGGTGACAAAATAAGACTGTCTAAAAAAAAAAGATAGGATGGAAGAAGGTATTATTTAAAATTTCAGGCTTGGCGCCTGTGGCTCAATCAGCTAAGGCGCCAGCCACATACACCTAAGGTGGCGGGTTCGAATCCCCAGCCCAGACCCGCCAAACAACAATGATGGCTGCAACCAAAAAATGGCCGGGCGTTGTGGCGGGCGCCTGTGGTCCCAGCTACTTGGGAGGAGGAGGCAGGAGACTCGCTTGAGCCCAGGAGTTGGAGGTTGCTATGAGCTGTGATGCC
>CAUYQV010167205.1:0-21456 GCA_963574575.1 Galagoides demidoff | reverse complement strand
CCCTTCTCCCCTCCCCTTCCCCACCCCCTCCCCATATTTTTGGGCTAGAATTAAGTTGTATCTTTTGTTTGAGAGCTATGGATTAGTTTCATAAAAGGGCTGTGTACATTGGATACTTTTTCTTCCATTCCTGAGGTACTTTGCTAAGTTTGATACAATGATTAAGCAAATGACATGAAATTTATGTTGACCAGCTTGATGAAAGTGTTTCAAATTGTATATGAAAACAGCACAATGTACCCCATGTTTGCATTAATGTATACAGATATCAATTAATAAAAAAAATAAATTACAAAAGCGACCTCAGAGAGCTAGTGAGAGCCCTTTGCTTGGAGTTTCGAAGCAAGAGGAAGGTCCCTTTGGTGTCTACATTTCTGCCTCATATCAGCCTCCTCTCTTCTGTTTGCTGGGAAGACATTTTCCCATAGAAAGAAAAGCACAGTATGATGGCAATTCAGTTCCTGGCCTCCCCTGGGAGACTGACGCAACCCCAGGATGCTAGAGCACTTACTTATAAAGTACTCACGTACCAGTTGAGTGGGCATCAGGGAGCTGAATAGGCAGGCACCCAACCCACTGCTTATGACAGCACCTTATGAGAAAATTTGCTGTGAGAAGACAATTCTAAGTGTCTTACAGTCCAAAATGCCCTCGAAATGTGGCTCTCCTTCTGTTTGTGGGATGTTGATGAAGGTGTTGGCCCCTCCTCTGAGACCCATCATGGGAGAAGGAGTTTCTGCCAGGTCAAGGTTGGTATTCGGGCTAAGAGGAGCACACGGTGGCACCTGATAGGCTTGCAGGTGATGACGCTGTTTCCACGAGGGCCCTCTGGAGCCTTCCCTCTCTCCCTCCCATAGTAGTTCCTGGCCCTGTGCCGTGCCGTGTCCTAGCGATTCTCCAGGGAGAGGACTAAAGACTCTTCCAGCTGTGCGGGGCCAGCACCCCAGTCTCCACTGATGCTGGGCTTCTGGGGAGGGCCCGGCAGCCTGGGCTTTCACAAACCCTCCAGCGAATACTGACCTGTGCTCAAGTTAGGCTGCTTCTACCTTCTGGCTATTGTGAATAACGCCGTTGTGAACATTTGTGTACACGATTTTGTTGGAACACTTGTTTTTAGTCCTGTCGGCTCTAAACTGAGGAGCAGAAATGCTGAGTCACCCGTGAAGGATTTGGCACCTGCCTGAGGAGCAGCTGGAGGCCCTTAAGTAAAGAGCCCGTGATCAGAACTGCTTCTTTGAGCATTCATGACGGCTGATGCAGACAGAGTGTCCAAGGGAGGCAGGAGGGGCCAGTGATGTCCTCAGTCCAGGTGAGAGAGACCAGATGAGGGTGTCAGGGGATGAGGGACGTAATAGATTTTGCTCCCTTATTCCTCATCTTTTTTACTCCTACTGTTCTTCCCATCACCTCTGTGGACATCTAACCACAAGGGAGAAAGAACCATTTTCCCTGCCGACGTTGTCACGTATCAACCACATGGGGTGGAACTGCCCAAGTCGGCTGATAAGTGTGGATTTTCCTCTTCCTTGCCAGCCCCGAGACAGCAAGACCAGCTCCTCCTCCCTCTGCCTACTCCCCGTGAAGAGGTCAGGAGGAAGCCCTTATGGTGACCCACTCCACCTAACAACAGATATATTTTCTCTTCTTCATGACTTTCTTAATACCATTTTCTTTTTTCTAGCCTGCTTTATTGTTAGGAATACGGCATATGATATATACATAACAGATAACCTCCCACAGATGCGTTAGCCAACTATATATGGTATTGGTAAGGTTTCCAGCCAACACCTATTACTAGTTAAGTTTTGGGGGAGTCCAAAGTTATACGCAGACTTTCAACTGTGCCAAGGGCGGGGGAGTTGGATGGAACGCCATCCAACAAATCAACTGTTTATGTTATATTGGTGAGGCTGCCAGTCGGTAGTAGGCTATCGGTGCAATTTTTGAAGAGTCCAGAGTTATACACAAATTTTCAACGAGCTAACTCCCAGGATTATCCAAGGATCAGTGGTAGTAAGTCTGTAGCAGAGATCAGTGCAGGCAAGATAGGCTTATCAAGATGGTTCTGAACTTCTTCCTGGCTGGATTATGAGAAACTTACCCCCATATCCCCCCCCACAAAAAAGCTTTTCATGGTGTCTTTTAGCTAAGGACCCCATATATGTCTGAGGGGACTTTCACTTCCAGTTGATGGCCTGTGAGTGTGCTGTGGCCCACTCAACTCTTCATCTTTAATCTTTGAAGCGATTTCCACCCTAAAGGAAGCTGCTTACTCACCCAGAACCTCTACTATCTTCCTATCAGCCCTATTATTTACATAATTGCTTGACTTGTGAGTCAATCTCAAGCACAGGGTAAAAGTTCAAACATTCTCTATCTGAATAATCTAAGACCCATAGCATTATCCTGAGGCACCTATTTCATTAATAAAAACAAAACCCAAAAAATGTCAGTAAACCCAAACCAAAAAAAAAAAAAAAAAGAAGAAGAAGAAGAAGAAAAGAAAAACTGTCCACCTTCATCTCTTTTGAGTTCTTTGTAGCAAACCGGAACATTTAGGAAGAACCGTTGCCCCCAGCGTCTTCACAATTTAGCAATTTCCAATCTTGTTCTCTATAAAGGGCAGTCCAGGAAGGTGTGGGTACTAGGACCCTCCGAGGGAGAATCTGTCAGGTGGCCCATTCTCAGAGGCTTCTGAGGAAGCTGTTGCTTCATGTAGAATTTTCTGGGTGCCCCCTACATTCTAATTTGCCACAAGCAACTCTGCAGCTAATTTTCAGTAGGTGCTCTATGGAAGGAAAGGAGGGAGCATGGACAGACAAATGGATAAAGTATATACCTGTTGATATACAGAAGGCAGAAGAGATAGAGTGGAACCTCCCTAGTTGACCACCTCCCTGAACTGAACAACAGCTTACGTTGACCTAATTTTCAGAGACCGGACATACACCACAGGTACACATCAGCATGGTAGGCCTAGTTCCTTGTGTTGACCAACTCTGTGTGTTTGTGGGGATAACAGACTGTGACCCCACATGACCTTCAAAAACCAGGGTAAAGCAGGCAGGCAGGCAGGCACCCCTATACTCCTAATTGAGAAGAAAGGAGTCTGAAGGTGCCCAGTCAGGGGAATGTCTACGGGGCTCTCCCTGTGTGGGGAATCACAGTGCAGCAGTGAGACCATCAGCCAGTAGCTGACGCTGGAGAAGCTGAGATGTCTGTCTGGGAGATGAGACTTGCTCTCTCCCCCCTCTCTCCTGCTTCCACTGTTATCTGGCCACGTCGGCTGTCCCATTACCCTATGTCCCTGTGTACCCTTTACCCAGCCTTCCTGGGGGCTATAATCTCCTCTCTCTCATTCTTAACCTTGACTGCTCACTATGGACCTCTGTGCATCCTTGCACATACACTCTGTTATGTACCCAATAAAAGGATTCCGGGAGGCAGGACAAGTGCAGCATTGTTTCAGGAGGCTGGCACGTCAAACAGTGTATGTCCTCACAGGCTTATGCACTGTTTGGTATAAGTTTCATGATTTCCCCAGTGCCATCTCCCTTGCTGACCACTGTCCCAGGTTGGGGTCCACTAGACCCCCAACATGTGACGACCAGTTGTTACTGTCCCTTTGGTGGTCAACTTACAGAGGTTCTACTGTGTACCCAGTGCCATGATTTGCACTGGTTTTGCTGTTCCATTCCCTTGATTTTGACAGAGGCAAGGTCAGTAGGGGATTCCACACCCAGCACTTGACCCATCAATGTTCCTACTGAGAGACAGATAGAGTTGACCTCGTAGAAAACCCTTTAGCTAAGGACAGAAGCAGGCAACCAAAGTGCCACTCACAGTCAGAGTGCTGCTCGAGGACAGGCCCCGAGAGCCCAGGCCCCTGCAATTCTGTCACTTGAGTTTTCCTAGAGGTGCCAAAGCCCTGGGACTCCTCCTGGAGGTCCGGCACCTTAGGGATCTCCCCAGGCTGCTTCTGAACATGGGGACTCGCCCTGCCTTTTCGACGCCACCCGTCTGAGAGCTGCTGGCAGAAGGGCCCTTTAAGTCCCAGGGGCAGTGCCATGCGAGTGCTTAGAAGATTTTGCAATTGAACTTTTGAGAGTAAATATTTGCAGTGACTCACAAGAGAGGTTTTCTGTGCTCGTTTTGGCCCCCGGAGAGTCACTCAGAGGGTTATTTCCCCAGGCCTGTTAAAAGCTCAGGGTAGGCTGCCTCCAAAAGTGGGTTTGTAAGGCTCCCTCCACAGCTCATGAGTCAGGCTGGGCTCCTGTGAGCCCCACTCCCCAGCCCATCCTGCGAAGCATCTGGGTTGCTCACTGTGCGGAGGTCAGCAGTACCTAAGGGGCACCATATCCTGGTAAAGTCAATGGAGTGAGTGTCCGGCGTGCAGCCTGGGGGCTTGGCTGAGGCTGGTGGGGCAGGCAGGCAATTCTCAAGCTAAGTAACACATCATGAAAGGGAGCAGCAAATGCATATGATCCAACAAGCCCGGGGAGAAGCCCTGGACCAGGGAAGCTGACAAAGCCACCGTCCGGGTTTGGGGGTTGGCCCAGCTGGTACCGACTATGATGGAGGCTAATGCTTAGTGCTTTCCTCCAGATCCTAGAAAACTCCTGTGGACGCTGGGGGACACAAAGAGACTCCCAAGATCAAGGGACTGAAACCCTAATGCTGTGCCCAGGCTCTTTGCCTTCACATGGAGGAGGCGGCCTCAGCAGATGGTCTGTTCACACTACCATCCAGCGCCCTGACTGTCACTTTGGTCAGTCTCCCTCCTCTATCACGGCACAGACAGAGTCCTTGACCCAGGGGCGAGGTATTACTCTTCACTGTCTGGAGAAGGGGACTGGGTGTCATCAGACGCTGTGAAAGGAGAAGGCACATGTCCTCAGAGAGAGGGGTTTGGAGGAGAAACCGTTCTGCTTCTGTGATTTGCTGGAGCTCAGGCTGGGTCCCCAGGGACCTGAATTTACTTGGGCACACGGGTCTATCTCAGTCCGCCCCCTCCACCGGGCCACACGTATCTGCCTCTCATCTTAGCTGGACCAATTCCGAATGGGCCAAGCATGGGATAGATAGAGTGCTGAGTGGGAAAGTGATTCCTGATTAAACTCCACTAAATAGATCCTCCTTTATCTAGTTGCCAAAATCTTACTGAGCATTTCCTCCACCCCACAGCCCACTCTGGGTGCTGAGGACACAAGAGTGAATGGGTCCCAGGCCCAGGTGCTCGTGAAGTTTGGAAGCAGACAGGTGATGGATGAGCAGGGAGAAGACCCAGCCAGCCGACGGCACCACACCTTCCACTGTGCTCTGATGCTACGAGGGACACAGCTGGGGAGCTGATGGAGAATTTCAGAGGGGGGACCTAGTTTAAGAAGTGGTCACAGACGAGCTCTTTGAAGAGGTGACACTGAAACTGAGCTCTGAGGAATTCAAGTGGGAGGAGGGGTGTCGAAAGTGAGCTTTACGGGCAAAGAATTTTCCACGAGGAGGGCGGAACGGAGGCCCGTGTAGATGGGGGAGGTTCTCAGGGGTTTGAGTAACTAGAAGTTCTGGGCGGCGGGGGTCTTGTGAGTGAGGGCGAGCGTGAACTGGACTTTGTTTCAAATGCAGTGAGCCTCAGGGAGATTCATGTCAGAATGAGCAAAGCTCAGTTTTCATCACGGGTTTGCACTAGCCCCCTTCTACTCTTTGCTTTGCGTCCCATGCAATACACAAGTGGGTCAGTGAGGCTTAGGGAAGGGTTTAGGAACACAGGGACATTTTCTGACTTTGAACTAGCCAGACTTTCAACCTCTGCACCAGCTCTAACCACGGCCAGACCTCTTGACCCCCACCTGCAGGCTCAGTCGTGTCCCTGGGACCAATCTTGACTTGACACATTATACGCTGGAGGGGCCCCATCCTATAACGTTAAGACTCGACTGTCCTCTTCACTGTTGTGCACACAGGGCATCTGCCTTTTCCCTATACTTGAACAAGCCCCTGCAACCAGCCCTGTGCTGGGCATGCTTCCAGGTGACACCGAGCTCTCCTAGATGTCAGCCTCATCTAGCTCACTCTTGCCTCTTTCGTGTCTGATCCTGAGCCATCAGCTGATAACGGAGCCCTGCTATGTGCAGACCTTCAAGAAGCTGCCTGGGGTCTGCTTGTCATCTCAAACAGCCCCTGATCCTGGATCCTGCTGCTGTCCTGCTCCCCCTGTCTCTGGACCCTGCATTACTCTTGGCTGGTTCTTGTAAAGACAGCTGCCCCATGCCCCACTTGGGGTCCTGCCTCCAAGCTCTGGATGTGCCCAGCAAGGAGAGCTTCCTCCCAGTGCCTGCACCTGGATGCTTCTGTCCAGTGAGGAGGGTGAGCCACCAGCTTCTGCCCATCTTTTCACCAACGTGCTGCTGTGGATGCCCAGATGTGGCCCTAGGAGTTGCTAATAAGATGCGTGTCCCAGAGGTAGGAACCCGGGCATTGGTTCAAGTTTATAAGGGGCTGACTACCAGCAGATACCCATATTAAATGGGCTTAATTTTCAGTCAAGGAAATATAAATCAGAGTGTCATCGCATCAGGGGCTTAATGAGACTACCCCAGCTTATCTGGTCCACCCCTTTGTGACCTGCCATGAAAGGAAGAGCCTGCTTGTGCTACATGGCCAAGCAGCGTCACCTTGCCTATGGCCCATTAAGCAAACTTTGCCAAAGGAATAAACAGACTCAGGAAGTGTCTTGAGTAGCAACATTCCAAATTCATCCGGCAGGGGAATCCTTTCCCTCCAATCCCGTCTGGGGTAGGAGCACAACACTGAAAACAGATGAGAGCAAAGCTTTGCTCCTCACCCCACATGGAAACCGTACAGCTATGTGGGAGGCAGTCTGAAAACCAATGCTGAAAATTCAGCGATCCCAAGAGCAGAGCAAACAGACCCCTGTGAGGATGAGGCATGGCTGTGGAAGGCTGTGACACTCATCAGGATGAGGCTGACAGAGCACCAGCAGCAGCCGCCGCCTCTCACCAGGCAAGGCTGTGCCAAGACTGAGCTGGGAGCTCTGTGGGGTCCACTGCGGCACCTCCAAAATCCCCACCAAGAGAGTGGACTCATCCCAACTTTACACAGGCATAAAGTGAGGCTCCAGGAGACCAAGTGACGTCTCCAAGGCCACACATCTCCTGAAGAGTCAGGGTTTGAACCTCTGAGTGTCCCACTGGCAGCCAGTGGCAACAGAGAGGCCCCTTATAGGGAGGAATTACACAGTCCAGCTGAACGTCCCCAAGCTACAGACAAACGGGGAGAACCGGAAGCTTTGGAGGCCACTTGAGCTGACTGTCCCATGCTCTGGGCTGATTAACTATGAACATTAGGGAACATAGAGGTGCTCTGATGCCCAGGTCTGGCCTGTTGGGGCCTGTGTGGTGCTCTGAATGAGGAAGCCGGGCTTTGCTGGCGCCCTGCAGAGCAGGAATAGGCCCTCTGATGCCCGAGGGCAGGGCCCGGGGGAAGTACAGTCTTCTCCCTGTTGGAGACAGAAGCCGGTGCCAGGCTGGGAGAGGACTCGGCGGCCAGGCATCACTGCAAGAGGGGATGACGTTAATATTTTCCAGGGAGACAATGCAACTTCTCTAGCTGGAAATCCCGCAGCCAGGACATTGAGCCCGGCCATCGCATGAGTGCCACAGCTCTTCCACTCAGGACAAATGCCTCAGGGGAGGGTCCAGGCAGTGGCGGAGACACCAGTCATTCCCCTGTGGCCCTCAAGTGCTCCCCAACCTAACAGGACTGCAGGGGGCCCTGAGAGAAGATGGAGAGGGCACGAGCAGTGGCCTCTTGTAATTGCACCTTGCACAGGGTGAGGGGGTATGTGATGCTGACTTAAGACCCTAGAGCAGTGGTTCTCAACCTTCCTAATGCTGCGGCCCTTTAATACAATTCCTGTGTGTCGTGACCCACAGGTTGAGAACTGCTGCCCTAGAGGAAGGGACGGGTGTGAATGGGAATCAGTTGGTGGGGGTGAGTCCCTAGAACCCTCTGAGGCAGAGGAGGCCAGGAGGAGGTGGGAGGCTCAGGCCCCCTGAGGGGAGGGGGCGGGGAGTAGCCTCTGGATGCTCCAGAAATCTTGGCCGCAGCTACTCCATCTTTGACCTTGTGCCACGGGTGAAAATGACAAGTTTATTTGTGTCATTTGTCTGTTCACAGTCCTGGGCCCTTGGTATCCACCAGACACCTGGTGTCCTGTCTGTCTTCTAGATGGCCCCAGGATCCTCCTGGAGCAAGCTGGCGAGGAGCGGCCAGCCAGCCCTCCCTGTCCAGTCCTCTGTGCTGGAGCCCCTCCCTCCTCCTTGCCAATCCAAATGTTATACATACTTGGCGTCCTCTGCACAATAACAGCTTCATAGGTGACCAGCCAGATACTGTGGGGCTCTATTTCATGTTAGAGCACTGATGTTCAATCAAGGCACACTGTGTGCTGTGAGAGGACCCTAGGTATGCCCTGAACATTTTTTTAAATCATTGAATTATTCTTAAAAGAAGTTCAAAGCACAGTATGTATATTCTTTTTTTGATCAACATAATTAAATCGTGCCGCGAAGTTTCACTACAGGTTCAGGTGTGCCGTGAGATAAGAGAGGTTGGAAGACACTGGGCTAGAGCATTAATAAGTGGTCCTGCACCCTCTCCAGACACATGTGGGAGAGGATTTGCCTTTTCTAAATGGCCGGCCCCTTTGCACGTGCTCATTTGCAAGCTTCCACCAGGCCTGTGTGCATCTCCTGTGTCTCTGCAAGGCCCAGGGAGAGGGGCAGGGAGGGGAGACAGAATCAACACTGAGCCAGCAATTCCACGCCAGGGTACACACCCAACAGAAGTGGAAACAGGACTCAGAGGAATACCTGTGTTCATAGCTGCGTTATTCACAATCACCAAAAAGAAGAGGTGTACCAGGCCAGCTGGGGGCTGGAAGGGGGACTAGAGGCAGAAAGCAGGGTGCTGAAACCACAGGGCCACATCTCAGAAGCACCCTGTCAATGCCTCAGCTCTCATCTGAACGGGGCTATGACCTAAACAGGGTCTGGTTCTTAGACAAGACCGGGCTGCCAAGAAGTGCTAATATTATACACAATTTGGATTCACCCAGCACTAAAGGAATAGTAAGTCCTGTCAGCATCCTGGGGGTGCTGTCAGATGCCAAATGTCTTCATATAAACCAAACATCTGGAACAATTTGAAATTGGAGTCCCGAGATAAAAGCAGAAAGCAAAAAGGGAAATATCAATATTGGAATTCAAAGGCGCCCCCAGTTTAGGTGAAAAGTACACAGAGGCACCCACTGTGGCCGCCCCTCCCCTGAACCCAACCCGCTCTCCCAGCGTGTTCTTGCCCCAGCAAGCTGTGTGAGAACATGCTCCTTGCGGGGGGTGGGTGGGGAGGTCCCCATTTCTCCAACGCTGCGTGAAACACTGTCTAGAACGCTCACAGCCTGGGGAACTCCCTTCCCTCTGTCCTTCCCATCTTTAATGGAAACAGATGTTAAGACTGGCAGGGCTTCCTGCTCCTGACTGCACTGTAACCAGGCGGCTGCCTCCATGCTGGGTTCCTCTGAACCTGGAGATTGCTTAAGAGCCATTAAACATTATTAAAATGTTTTATCTAAAAATCAGATCGATAAATTGTCCCTTCCTTGGGTGGTCCCAGAGTAGCAAGCGCCTTGCTTTCGAGAAGTATGGTGGCTCCTACACTGTCTTGGGAACCCCACCGCCTGCTAAGGAGCATGGAATCCCACAGCCACACGAGACCCAAGGCAAAGACAGCGGAAACTGTCACTGGCACCTGCGGCTACCACAATCCCAGAAGACGAAAACGTTTGTGTTATTCCTCTGCTCAAGAACATTCCATAGCTCCCCATGTCTCCATCCAGGGTCAGCAAACTGCACCCAGGGGCCAAATCTCACCTGTCCTGTTGTGTACATAGCATTTGCCTGGGGCCCAGCCACATTCTCCCACCTGCATGTTGCTCATGATTGCTCCGGGGCCACAGAGCAGAGCTGAGCCTTTGTCGCAGAGACTGCATGGCTGGCAAACCCTGAAATGCTAGCTGTCTGGCTCATTATGGGAAAAGACAGTGGACTTGCTGCACCTCCCCCCACCTGACCCTCCCAAGGGGACAGAGTGCTGCCCTTGGTCAGCCTGTGAACTAGACTGGCTGTGTGCTCACACTCAGGGGACCCTGGAGGAGGAGGGGGAAGAGGAAGAGGAGGGTGAGGAGAGGGAGGAGGAAGAGCTGGGTTTCCCAGCCTGCTCCATACAGCCTTGCGGCAGTGGAATGATGCAGGGGTGAGGCAGGCGGCCAGGGTCCCCATACTGGCTCTGCTCAGCATAGAGGCGCGCTGGGCTCCCAAGACAGGGGTCTCTCAGTATCTACTGAGGTAAGCCCCAGGCCAGGGAACGCATAAGTGGAATCTGACCATGGTGCTTTACACGGTCTTCTTATTTATTTAAACCCAGCAAGAAAAACAGGAATTGGCTCCTTTGGGACACTTTCCCAAAGGGAAAGTGCCTTCATGGCTTCCCTGGTACCTTTGTGGCTTCCTCTCGGTGCTCCTGTTTGAGAGGTTCCTGACTGAGGGGTTTCGGGAAGAGCTGTCCCCTTGGTCTCAGATATCACAGTGCTTGTCAGCTGCTTGCTGCCACACTGCCCTCTACACAGGGTGGCTCTGGGGTCCCCCACCACTAACCATCACCTCTGGTTTTACAGTGGAGCTGTCTTCAAAATTCTTTTGTCACCTCCAGTGGTCCCACTCATGGCTAAGGACGAGTGGCTGGAAAATAATGGATAAAGTGGGAACAGACCGGTGGGTGAGACCTGGCGGGGGAGGGGTCCCGTCTGGGTCTGCCTGCTGCATTCGGAAGCAGTAAACAAGCCCTGGGCCACCTGTGAGGATGCCTGGTTTTGGGGGTCTGTTGACAGCCGTCCTGGGCTGCCTTGCAGACGAACTGCTGCCCCAGCTCTGTGGCCTGCTGGTGGTGGGGGGCTATGTGTACGTCCACTCTGATAAACCTCCTCCCGGGAGAGTCTATGTGTCCTGCTCATCTTTCTACACCAAGACCACTTGGTGCCGGGCACAGGGCTGCCCTCCTCCATTTACGTAAAAGCTGCCCTGTTCTTGGTCTAATGTGGACTCCCTTGGTTCTCTCTGGGATTCAAGACAATGGCCCACACAGAGGTCTGAGGCGTCTCTGGTTAGTCTGCTTCTGTCTGCTAGAGCCCTGGGTGCCTTTCGTGATTCAGGTCTCTGCCTCTGTGTCCCCTCCTCACTGAGCACCTGAGCACTTATCCAAAATAGAGCCGCCGCCCCTCCTCATCCTGCCTCTGTTCTCTTCTCAGCCTGTCCCACCCACCACTGGATCATTCACACATGCCTGTTCTGTCTGTTCATATCAGCCCGTCCCCACTAGGAGTTAAGAACACTCTCGGCACTGCGCCGGGCTATACACCGCACCTCTAAGAGCTCTGCACCCAGTAGGTGATTCTTGGCAAGCTGACACCACTGAGAAGCACTTCTTTACTCCAGGAGAAACCTCACAGGGGTTGAATTGCAGCCCCCCCCCAATATGGTGTGCTCTAGAACCTCTGAACATGACCTTATTTGGTAAAGGGTCTTTGCAGATATAATTAAATTCAGGATCTAAAGATGGTATCCATCGGGATGATCTGGGTGGCCCTAAAATCCAATGAGGAGAGTCCTCAAATGAGGAGAGACAGGGAAGAGAAGGCAGAGGGGGCGCTGGAGGGACGCAGCCTGGGGACCCGGAGGCACCAGGAGCTGTAACAAGCAAGAACGGATTCTCTCCCTAGAGCCTTCCGAAAGAGCACAGCTCTGCAGACACATCGATTTCCCACTTCTGACCTCCAGAACTGTAAGGGAATCAATTTCTGTTGTCCTAAGCCACCCAGGCTGTGGCAATTTGTTATGCGGCCACAGGAGAGTTAGGTGGGGGGCAGGCCTCTGCAGCACCTGCGTGCTGGGCGCAGTGAAACAGACCTAGTGTGGGGCAGAGTCTGCAAAGAGAGATAGACAGTAATTACAGGAGGGAAAGGGGTACATAATTACAGCTTGTGAGGATGTCGGAAGAAAACATGTTGGCCGGTGGGACTGAGGCAGGGGTGGGAGGGGGAGCCCTTCAGAGAGGAGTTGGCATTTTGGCTGGAGGGTGCGACAAGGGAATTAGAAGGCACGGCAGTGCCCACGTCCACACCTGGACCCTCAGCCTGGCCTCTCCGTCTCCTTGCTCCACCCCGTCAGTGGGAGGGTCCTTCTAAAGCACAAATCACAGCAGTCACCATGCACAGGCTCCCACCAGGACAGCCACAGGATGAGAGGTGGCTAACAGGAATCCCCATTCACAGATCAGAGAACCCAGGCTCGGGGAAGGTCAGTGACTCTTCCCCGAGGAAACCAAGATCTGATTTTGAAGCCTGTTCTTGTCCTGCTGACTCTCCTCACCATCCTCATGTCACTCAAAACTCCCCCCCCCCCCACCAGCTGTTGTCTGCTACGTAAGACCCCTTAGTGAAGTGGTCAGGGCCCCTACCTCTCTGCTTTTCATATACACTTTCTTCCAATCCACTGCCACACTGCGCTGGGAAACTTTCAGTGTACCACGCCGGCCTACTCACCCCTTTTTGGCACATCTACAAACCTGTTTTTAATAATGATACAGGCATTATAAATAAATGCTATTATAAATGATACTGCTATCTTGCTCTTACCTTTTTTGAGCTCGACTATGCTGCTGTGCGCCCTGCACTGTGCGGGACGCTTTGCTACACAGTCAGTTTATGACCACGGCAGCCTCCTGGGATGTGTCTGGGCATCTGCATTTTATAGACGAAGCTGAGGACCCTGGCACGAGGCCGGTGATGTCTGTGTGTCTCAGCCTGAGCCATTCTACCTTACTTTGCTGTCTGCGTTATTGTTTCCTTCTGCTAATAACTGTAACATCTGACGTTTCACTTTTATACTATTGCAAACTACTTTTGTATATTTCATTTTGCTGCAAAAAATATTCCTGGGCAACCCCAGAAAAGGTGCCTCTCTTTAATTTTCTCCCAGTAATAAGGTCAGGGACCCAGGGGATGGCTGGGCTGGCAAGAAGACATACAAGATTTTTTTTTTTTTTTTGACACAGAGTCTCTCTCTATTGCCTGGGCTAGAGTGCTGTAGAGTCATCACTCACAGCAACCTCAAAGTCCTGAGCTCAAGTGATCATCTTGCCTTAGCCTCCCAAATAGCTGGGACTACAGGTGCCCACCACAATGTGGGACTAGTTTTTTCTTTAGTAGAGACAGGGTCTCGCTCTTGCTCAGGCTGGTCTCGATCTCCTGAGCTCAAGCAGTCTACCTGCCTGGGCCTCGCAGACGGCTAGGGTTACAAGCATGAGCCAGCGTGCCGGGCCCCACACAGGATACTCAGGGATGTATGGTGAAAAGTCACCCACAAAGCTTACACAGAAGGCCTGATGTTGGATGGGACAAACCGTTCACCTGCCCTCTTTAAGTGATGTGTTTGGGGATCTGTGAGTTAAACTGACAAAAGACAGGTGACCAAGAGAAGAGACAGAATTTAATCACAGAACATACAAAGATTTCACAGTAAAATGTAACTCATCAGGTTAGAATTTGGGGCTTATGTACTACCTTAATAAGGGAAGGGGAAGGGACCTATGGGATTGACATGGCTCTTAGGAAAGATAAATGGGCCCTTTTATCTTTAAAAATAACAGATGGGAGCTTTTGTGACAACATCATTGGTGGTAACAGTCAATCTTCCCTGGCTAAGGGTCTTCTGGGGAGGGGGTTTATAACGACTGAGCTCTTTGATGAGGCTCTACTTTTAGGGGAGTTTGGGGAAATAGCCTCTGGTTAAGTATCTTCAGCATCAAGAAATTTGTATGCTCCTTTCACTTAAAGGATTTAGCAAAAATTTAAAAAAGAGTTCTGAATAATGAAGCGGGTAGGCAGGGGAGAGACTCTGGCCCATCCCATGTCCCCTAGGTTCCACACAGGATAGCTGCCACCATCTCGAAGAGGCCAGGAATCCCAGTGTGCAGGACGATGAGCTTGCTGTAGCATAGTGATCAGATCATTGGTGGCAACTAAGTCCCCTCTCTGGGAAACATCTGAGTCATAGGAGTGCTGTGTTTCCTGGCAGGGACCTCTGCCCCTCTGTATCCCCTTCAGGGCAGAACCCATTACCCCTGTGAGCCCCTAAACACTGTTATGTTTGATTTGATTCTCTGCTGGCCATTGGGATGGGCTCTGGAAGGCTGAGACACTGCACAGCACTCCTGCCAAGGTCCCCTGGCCATAACCCTGGGGCCGGGCAATTTATTAGTAGGCAGGAGCCACACAAGCTCAGTTATCACAGTAACAGCCTTGTCCAGAAACAATGTTGCCTTTCAGATTGTTTTCCGCCTTGGACAGTGGGTTTATAAACTGAACTGGTGGCTAGGAACAGAAGCCCTGGCTGCAAAGACTAGATGCCTTGTTCTTCGTGGGCCTGGTTTAGTATTATCCTGATAAGATAAACACAGATAATGGCTTTGCTGGAGGGTGGGTGCTTTTTCTATATACGTCTCCATGTCTCTGTTTACTTAGGCACTGGCTGAAATTTGGGGGCTGCCTTTCAGATTAAAGGGAGAAGACAAAGCCTTTTGGAGGGTCTCTTTCCAGAGAGGAAGTTGGGAATAATTATGAGATGTTAAGTTTGTCTCTCTCTAAATAGCTTGGAAATAAACCAATTCAGTTACTCGCAGAATGGTGGCCTTAAAACTGTTCAGGGCGTTTTTAGCGTGGTAAACCTGTGTGCTATTGTTGATAATTGCTGAACTGTATGGGGTTTATAACAGCATTATCCAATCTTTGTGAATATTTACAAATTTCCATAATAAAAACTAGAAGAAAGGAACGCAATTGGGATGAGTATTTGCTGCAGTTTTGTGATGACCACATGAGGTTTTATTATTGTGACAGTCTCCTTTTTGTATGTTTATTAAAAATGTTCCATGGTAAAGAAAAACAAAACCAAAAAATAAGAGAAAAAGGCAGTGCCCTGACACCATTTTCTTCTCATTTATTCGTTCAACAACTATCTATTTGTCCATTTTTTTCTGCTAGGTGCTGGAAAAACAGAAGTCTATGACATGAGGCCCGTAGGACACACAGTCCTCCAGTGTGTGCACCTGGCAGCTTCCCCCACCATGAAAGGGCACCTCTGGGGCTCTGGCATGTGGGGTGTGGTTCTTTGGGAGGGAACTGAAACCACTGGAGCCTTTGCTGGAGATGGGGGGGTGGCGGTTAGGAAAAGCACCTCTGTCCGGGCCTCCAGGGAATATTCCCAGCCTGTTACTCCTAAGAATCCTGGAGCAGCTGGGTGTACTGGGCTCCCCTTTACTCATTAATAACAGCTGCCCCGTGCCCCTCTCTTCTAAGGCTGAAGGGTATTTCTAGGAAGGGTCCCATCCACCCCTTGCCTTGGGGCCATGCTGTACACTCAGGACAGATGACTGTCTATCCCACCTTTAAAGCTCCCTGGGGACGGAGCAACCCGAGATACAGGCCAGCAAGAGTGGCCGGGGCCGAGGATGGGGCCCGCTCGGGACCAGGGGACAAAGCCTTCTGTGCTGCTCTGTGCTGTCTTAACTCCACGTGATTCATCTTAATGGGCAGGGAAGGGCTATCGACACCCCGGAATCACCGACCCTATGCTACCTACATTCACCCTGCTGGTGGCCGGTTTCAGAAACTGGGGTTTAGTGAAATCCCATACCTAAAAAACAGTCCTGGGAACCTCCCCCACCCCCCTCGGGGGGTGACCTGCTCCAGAGCGGCCTCTCTGATACCTCACTCTCGGCCAGGTGGATGATGCGTTTGGAAGCTCCTAGGATTAGGTTAAGAATGAGTAAGATGAAGAAGGAGTAAGAACTCAGCCCCGCTGGGGTGAAGAGACGGGATGGTGCTGACTTCTTGGGCAGGAGATGGCGAAGTTTGGGTCAACGGCCTGTTAAGAATGCAAAGTTCGTATCTCACTCCCTATGCTTGTTCTCATGCATTCTGTCGGACAAGGGACTGGACTGTGAATTTTGGGGATACTTGTCTGTCCAAAGCTGGGATAGAGTGTTGATTTCAAATCTCAGAATCATACATTCGTTTCTAGCTAACCCTTGAGCCGTGAGCACAAATGCTTCTGAGTCATAGTTTGAATGCAACTGAAGATGCCAGGGGGACGTCTGATTAGTTATATATATAAAAAACAACAAACATCTAGATGGATTTGGGGGGTTCTGAACATCTGTCTCCAAGATATATCACCACAAACAGTGGGGCTGGGGACAACCTAGGAAGTGACACAGGAGTCAGAAAGGCACAGCCTCTGCCCTGAGAGCCCCCAGACTCCAGAAGAAGATGGGACAAATGGTCCGAAGCAGGCAAATGACCGAGGGCGGGAAAGGGGTGAGAGGCGGGTGGAGGGGTCAGTGGCCCAGGGGCTGAGGGAGACCCCGCAGCCTGAAGTTCCGGTCAGCCTCACAGTGCAGGATGCTAATATTCCATCTCAGGAGCAGCTCAGAGACTGGCAGCACTGGCCTTAGTTTGCAGCTCTCATCCTGATGTTTGGCATGGTTTGGGCATTACCCACACCACCCAACAGAAGGTTATAAAGACCTGGAATTTCACCTGAGGAAAGAGAGGCGGGAGAAGCTGGCCAAGCCTCAGAAGTGGGGCTCTTTAAAGAACACGGACACTTCCCAGCATGGACAGGTCCTAACCCTAGATCAGTGGTTCTCAACCTTCCTATGTTGCGAACCTTTAATATAGTCCAAAGGGGTCACGACCCACAGGTTGAGAACCACTGCCCTAGATATACCAAATCCGCCTCTGGTTTTCACCGCTGTGCAAGCTGTCCTAACCCTCCTCGTGTTCTCCTACCATTTGTACACGATGCCTGATACCTCCTCAGCCTTCAGATGTCTGAAGCACAGACCACCTGGGACAGCGGTTCTCAACCAGGGTGATTTGCTACCCCTGCTCTCCCCAGGGGACATCAGGCAATGTCTGGAGACAATTTTGGTTGCCACCCCCATGGGGAGAGATCCTCCTGGCATGTCGTGGGTAGAGGCTGAGGATGCGCTGAACATCCCGCCAGGCACAGGACAGACCCCCACGACAAAGAATTATCTGTTCAAAAGATCAACAGTGTCAGGTTACTCTCGCACAACAGTGGGAAGGATCCATGGGAGAGAATGTGAAGTCCTCTTTCCCAAGGAATTTTAAGAATGGCTTTTATCTGGGAGTCAGGGATGAACACAGATGACTTAGATGGGCCGCTTGATCCCCTGAGCCCCTTGGCACGGCGTCACCAGACACCAGAGCTGCAGGCGCTGTGTCTGCACCGGGGCTGACTCTTTCTCCGGCCTGGATTTACTGCACAGGCTTTTCCTGAAACATGAGGGGGTTTCCATCAGGAGTGGATCCCTTCCAAACAAAAAGTTCCTCCCGTATGACTAGTGTTCTGTCCTGCACATGCCCAGGAAGGGGAAAGGCAACACCCTCAACCCCATTCATCTAAGTCAAAACCCCGGGGACTCCGGTCCCAACTTGCACAACTTGTACAGCCACGTCATGATACGCTAAGCTGATGCCTTTTAATTACAGCAGTTGAGTGAGCGGAAGAGATGGGAGGGCAATTACAATAAGGATATACAGCGAGCAGGAGGGGGGCTTTGAGCGGGGCTTCTCCTGCCTGGGCGGCAGTAGCAACAGCAGGGTTGACACCCCTCAGGGTTCAAAGCATGTCATCCACGTTCTTCATTTTTTTTTAGACAGAGCTGCATTCTGTGCCCTGGGTAGGATGCTGTGGTGTCACAGCTCACAGCAACCTCAAACTCTTGGGCTCCAGCGATCCTCTTGCCTCAGCCTCCCAAGTAGCTGGGACTACAGGGGCACCCATCACAATGTCCAGCTGGTTTTTCTATTTTTAGCAGAGACCAGGTCTTGCTCTTGTTCAAGCTGGTCTCAAACTCCTGAGCTCAGGCAATCCACCTGCCTCAGCCTCCCAGAGTGCTAGGGTAACAGGCGTGGGCCACCACGTCCATTCTCACATTCTTTGCCCATAAAACACACAGAGTAAAATATTTCCTATCCCCATTTTTCTGATGAACTTAGGCGGTTTCTCTAAGATCACAGTGAAGTCCAGACAGACCTGCTCCTTAAAGTCCTTTGCAGAAAACTGTGACATCCTTTGCCAACCAAGGTCAAATTGGGGTTTTCAGAAACTAGGCTGCTTGAATGAGTATAAGAAAGGTTTTGCTGTTTCTCCCTCAGGGAGAAGCTTAAAAATTATTATGGGAGAGGTTTAGAAATAATTTCTCTGGTGATCCCTAAAACAGGAATCCCTCATAATATCAATAGTAAAAGCTATGATTTTTATTATGGGGTACCTGCTATTAGCATTGGCTAAACATCGTACTGATACATCTTAGTTCACTAGTTCATTAAATCTCCCTATGATGGATATAACTATCAGTTCCAGTTGACTGATGAGGAAACAGAGACACAGAGATCTTGAATGACTTGTTCAAGGTCACACAATGGGTCCATGGCAGAATCTAGACTGGGACCCAGCAAGTCTGGCTTTAGGGTCCCTGCTCGTAACCCTGTGCTAGGCTCCCTGCCTGAAGGATGATCCCCTAATTCTTCTGTTATTGAGACCAAAGAAGACAAAGAAGCAGACACATCCACAGGTCCTACGGAGTAACGGTAAAAATGGAGACTTAAGCTAACAAAGTACTGGGCAGCTGACAAAGCACCTCTCTTCAATATGCTTTCCAATGGGTCCTGCAAGATCCTGAACTTGATGGTAGACTCTATGCATGAATAATGTGGAAAGTAAAACAGCCAAAGCACCATCTCTGTGCCTTCTGTCCAAGAAGAACCAATGGAATCAGCCATGAAAGACTTAGAGTATGAAGGTCCCTGACACACTTTAGCATTGCCCTGGAAGTTCCCTGTAAGGTGGGGGATCTGCCTCTCCTCCCAGTCCATGGGGTGCTCCATTCTGAGCTCCAAGGGTCAGACTTCAACTCTCCCCTAGGCAATGGGTACAATTCCATCTCTTGGGTCACAGCTATTAGACCAAGGGGGAGAATGTGTAGTACAAGTTGGTTGAATCAGACCCCAAGGGAGCTATTGAGAAGAGATGGTCTTTTTCTATTGGACTTGAACCTGGGAGTATATAGGGTTCAAATTGTGAGCAGGAAATCATCTTGCTACCATGTGGAATCTGGGAATAAAGTAAGCTCATGCTGAAGACAACAGAGAGAGAGAAAAATAAGCAGAGACTTGATGATACAATTTGAGCTGCTGGATCAAACTGTGCCTGAAACCCAGATCCCTAGACTCTTCAGCTCCATGAACCAATACATTTTCTATTCAGCTTAGGACAGTATGAATTATATTTCTGTGCCTCACAAGTGATATAAATGAAAACTAAAAACATGTCATTAAAAGATTGCAAAGGTATGCTATACTAGTTGGGGACTGAGTAAAGGGCCGGCCACTGAGGCCTGCTCCCTCTTCTCCCACCTTTACCTTTGTAAAAATAGTGCAATAGATTTAAGGGTACAAGTGGTTTTTGATGATAGAGCCCTCACCTTTATCTCAAAGGAGAATGTCAACTTTTGGAGAGCACAGGAAATACAGTTGAATTTATATATTCTACATTATAAGTATATCTGGTTGTCTACAAATGTCAGAAAATGTCTACAAATGTTAGAAAACTTGTAGAATTGGTTTCTGTGTGAGTCATTCATCCAACTGCATCAATGTTCTCATCTATAGCCACGCTGTACCCTTGACACCAGCTGGCTGTTTGCAATTATGGGATATGGGTGGCAGGCTGAATGGACAAGGGTGGCTGGGCTGACCCATCTGCACTACCTGAAGACAACACAGGGTTACCTGCCTCAATGGCAGAGTCTTGACTATGTGCATCTTCCAAGTGCAAGTGCTATGACAGAAATCTTTTCCTTGAGCCAGTCGGTTACTTACTTTATAAATCCTGGATTAAAATCATCCAAACAGGGAGTAAAGATCAAGCAAGTGTTCCTTCCTCCCAGTGATTCTATTTTCTGTATATATCATTTTCTCTAATTTCACAGCCATCAGAAAACTCTCAGATATTTTCTGGTCTGTAAGATACGTGGCTTCCAGCTCTCTACCATCCCCGGACCTGACTGGCCAGATGGAGCCTCATGGATTGGTGAGCTGCTAGAACTGGCAAACAGCTGCCTGCCGACACCCTGGCCTTCGCATGTAGGGTGTCACTGTGTTTGTTTTCCTACTGATTGAATTCCTCATGCCTCATTTGTCCACTTCCCTGAAACAATCTTTTTTGGGTGCATTTAGAAACCCGAGTCTCTGTGGTTTGCCTGGACTGGTTTCTATTTGCAGAGGAGAGTTCACTTGTCTAGGGCAAAGAAAAATGGGTTGTGCAGAAGTCACGGCATCCTTGGTTTTCCATCCTACGTATTAGGTCAATTCCTTCAGGATTTCTCGTGGAAGGACTCTGTTCCCTCTAGAAAGTCCTGATGGAGTATGTGGGCAAATCTTGGCAAATCTCTGGTGTTCCTAAAGGATTCTCAATTCTCAGAGAACGCTCCTGGCAAAGAGGGAATGAGAAGCACACTGCAAGCTTACAGGGTAGTGGAAAAACAAATAATTACAGAGTCTGTTGGTAAACAGACCCGAAGACGACAAGTGAATTCAGCTTGTTCACTCTTGCCTGTCAGACAGAATTTAATACCATCCTATTTCTGTTTTTCTTCCCTCCATGACCCAAGTTAGAGCTTGCTTAATTTCTGTTTACAATGTGAGTCTTGCAGGGAAGGGGAGGGAGAGGTCTAGTCAGAGTGAGGGAAAGAACTCAGCTTCCCAGGGAGAGCTCACTGCAGAATAGGGTGGGAGCTCATGGCTCAGCCCACCTACCCAACAGTTACTGTTGCCCCAGCCCAACCCCATTAAATCAGAAGCACTGCAGGACAAGGCCAAGGCATCAGCCTTTGAAAGCTCCCCAGTTTGGCTCGGCGCCTGTGGCTCAGTCGGCTAAGGCGCCAGCCACATACACCTAGGGTGGCGGGTTCGAATCCCCAGCCCGGGCCCGCCAAACAACAATGATGGCTGCAACCAAAAAAAGAATGGCCGGGTGTTGTGGCAGGTACCTGTGGTCCCAGCTACTTGGGAGGCAGAGGCAGGAGACTCGTTTGAGCCCAGGAGTTGGAGGTTGCTATGAGCTGTGATGCCATGGCACTCTACCCAGGGGGATAGCTTGAGGCTCAATCACAAAAAAAAAAAAAAAAAAAAAAAGCTCCCAGCTGATCCCAACGGGCAGCCAAGGTTTAAAA